>JBBPUK010000199.1:0-39488 GCA_038094635.1 Tylopilus cervinicoccineus
CATATCTTCTGCAGCCAGAGAACAAGTGCTATATGTGCATGACCCACGAGAATGGCGAGCGGCGGACGGCGAGCGAATTCCTTGAGATCCTGGTTGCACAGGACCCCGAGATCCGCGTCCTACTGGACGTTGGTGCTCAGATGCTCGACCTTCAAAATGACGAGTTGGCTAGAGCGTGGCTGAGCATCAGTACGAATGCGTCTGCGGCCGTCTACTTCAACAAGGAGGACGAGTTGACGGTACTCACACAAGACGGCAGAAAGCAGCTTCTGATGTCGTCCCCGTTCGTGCAGCAGTTGGACCAATGTGTCGTGTATCTCGATGATGCCCACACGCGTGGCACGGACATGAAGTTCCCGAGTGGGTTTCGTGCTGCGGTCACGCTAGGACCAAAGGTCACCAAGGATCGTTTAGCTCAAGGTCGGTACAGTGTTTCTTGCAGTGCACGACTCCTACTATGTATTGTTCGTAGGCTGCATGCGGATGCGGAAACTTGGACATGGCCATTCTCTCATGTTTTTCGCCCCTCTCGAGATTGACCGACGTATCCGTTCAGTGGCTGAAAAAGATATTTCGGAGGTCGTCGACACCATGGACATACTGCGATGGGCTATACATGAGACGTGCGACGACATCCAGCATCGGGCGCCTCATTGGGCACAACAAGGGATGGACCATACGTCCCGATATGCCGTTTGGAGTAGTTTCTGCAGAGGCGAGCTCTCGGAGGAGGAGTTGTCAAACAAGTGGCTCCAACCAGAAGCGAAGAGGTTGGAGGATCTCTATGAACCTGACACAGCTTCCAACTCGATCTCGTTGGCTGACCCAGACATCCGCCAACGTTGTGCCGAGCTTGGGATTTTGTCGCCGCGCGACGTGAGCATGGACGAAGAACAAGAGCGGGAAGTCGTTCATGAAGTCGAACGCGAGAGACAAGTGGAACGTCCTTTAAAGAAATCACCAGCCGTTCATTCCGTCCATCCAGACGTCATCGCCTTTGTCAAGACCGGCATTGTTCCTGCGATGAGCAAAGCCTTCCGTCGAGCCTTTGAGACACTGGATGCGACCTCTGCAGCTGTCGACGAAGCACACGTGTGGAGTCCAGACCTGTTGGTCACCATGGATTTCCAAAAGACCGTCAGTGCGTCGAGAAATATAGACGAGTACTTGCGCCCCGTGACGTGGGTCGTCTCCGGGCAAAGGGCGTTCAACCCTGCGCTCGTCATTATGAGTCCCCATGAGGTGAACCAGTTGTTACCGGATATCAGGTCGAGCGGCAAGGTGCATCTGCATCTGTATGCGGCCCGCACGACCAAGTCCATGGCACCCTGCGACGATCTCGCCTTGTACAGCATCCCTCCGGTTCCGGCTGGCTGGACAGCCCCCTCGTCTCTGGTGGACCAGCTGAACGTGTTTGCCGGGCAGCTGTATCTGAGGGACTATGAGACTTATGTGAGATTGTGTCATTTTCTTTGCGTGTACGCCGGAGACCTGGAGGACGAAGGGGGCATCGAGACTGAATGTGACGGGTTCATTCCACCCACGCATCGACCCAGAAGTGCTACTACATTCCAGAGGTCACCGCTGGGTTCGCTGAGGCAGTTGATGAGCCTTCGGAGGAGGGGCATGCATTTTGCAACGACGCACATGGGGAGACTTGTCGACGGACGACTGCTGTCTCGAGACGACTTCTGAGTGGTAACGATTATCCTTGCTAGATGTACGAGTTTTACAAGTAGCGAAGCTCAATGTCCATGTGATGCGACGGCCAGATATCGTACAAGGGGACCATGGTACTCTCAATCGTGGGCAGCGCGCGCACGGCCCTCTGCGGCGGCCTTGCCGCCAGTCTCGCGGAGCTCGCCCTTCTCGTGCAGGTCGGGGTTGTGTGTGTACTTTCCAATCACCTGGTGCAGCGTCAGAGCGGGCATGCCTTGGATCAGCAAGTAAGCAAGCAAAGCACCTTTTGCGTCTTGCCGACAATCTTGTCGCCCATGGTGGCATGTCCCTCGGGCAAGTTGGGTTGGCCGCCGATCGCGACACCGCCTGCAACGCGTGAGTCTCCGTTGGTGTGTCGGTGACTGGAAGCGCAGACCTTCGGGGACGGGGACGACGCCAAGGGGACGCTCAGCGCTGAACGCATTCTGTCCGTTGGCGTTGGCGGCGAACGGCGCTGTCTCGGTGTGGAGTGGGGCAGACATGGGTGATCGACGAGCGCTGAGTGGTGGTCGCGCGCTATTTATCTGTCACAGTGATGTCATGAGAGGAGAGTGCATTTCCTAAAATGGCAGCACGTCTGCTGGGGATGACGAGCACCAACCCGAAAGAAAAGCCGCTCCACGCGCTGATCGCCGGCACGACGGCGGGCGCGATCGAAGCGTGCGTCCTTCTCGCGCGCGCTGGTCCGTGCGCAGGCTGACCGTGTCCCGCCAGTCTCGTGACCTATCCAGTCGAGTTCGTCAAGACCCGCGCCCAGCTCGCCGGCCAGGTCTGTCCACGCCCGTCTCTCTGCGCTCGAGCACTCACCGCACCAGCGCGAGTCCCCGCTCGCCGTCGCCCGCACCACCCTGCGCGACAAGGGCCTCCTCGGCTTCTACTCGGGTTGCTCGGCGCTCCTCGTGGGCAACGCCATCAAGGCCGGCGTGCGCTTCGTCACCTACGACCACCTCAAGAGCCTCCTTGCAGACCCACAGGCCAGTGCTTTCCTCTTTCGCGCGCGTCGTCTTCCCCCTCCTCATTCCTCTCCAGGGCAAAGTCAGCGCGCCGGGGAGCCTCCTCGGTCAGTCGCTGTCCTGCCCTCTCTCTCTCTCTCTCTCTCTGCACGTGACTTATCCTGCAGTCAGCTGGCCTCGGCGCAGGCATGATGGAGGCCGTCATCGCCGTCACCCCATCCGAGACGATCAAGTGCGTGCGCGCGTTCCCTCGTCTCCCGCTGACACCCTCCTTCTAGGACGAAACTCATCGACGATGCCAAGCGCCCCCATCCCCGATACCGCGGTCTGATACACGGCGCCACATCCATCGTGCGCGAACAGGGATTCGCAGGCATATACAGAGGTCTATTCCCCGTCGTAGGTCTCCTCCCTGGCTCTTCGTCCTCTGAGGCCCACGTCTCGTCCTAGATGATGCGGCAGGGTGCCAACTCGGCCGTCCGCTTCACGACATACACCACCCTCAAACAGTTTGTGCAGTCCACCGCACGTCCTGGACAACAGCTTCCACCTGGCATCACGTTCGCCATCGGGGGCATCGCGGGCTTCGTGACGGTATGTGTCACTCAACCCCTCGAGTACGTCCTGTCTTCTTGTCGTGTCTGCATGCACACTCGATCCATGGAACAGTGTGATCAAGACACGCATGCAGTCCCTGAATGCATCGCGAGAGTATAAAAACTCGTTCCACTGTGGTTACCGCATTTTGACAGAGGAAGGCTTGTTCCGATTCTGGACAGGAGCAACACCAAGGCTAGTCCGGCTGGTGGTGAGTCGCACACCCGAATGTCCCCTCGTACACGCCACGACCTGTCGCCGTAGATGAGCGGTGGAATCGCATTCACGGTATACGAAAACGTCATTAAACTCCTCGCATGAATGACTAGTCGGTGGTATACATCAACTGTGCTATCAAAGCCCCTGCTCGATCAGCAACTTGGTCAGCGTCGTCAGCTCTGCCCACTGACGCTGCTCCAGTTCTGTGATGCCTTCCCCAGAGGCTTCCGCTCTCTGGATCGCATTCACGAACTCCACTGCCACCTTGCTGGCATCCAGCAGTGACGCACCAGCCGTGTCGGGCATGTATATATCTACTAGATGGGGATGGGATATGCGGCGGAACCACCATCTGACCTGATCGGCTCGCAGCGTTGTCCAAGGTGTACCGATGCTCACCTCGAGTTGGGGTAGTCTGGTTCACGTCTGTGTGCGATCCCATGCAAGTGATCCGAGTAGGGGTTGCCCTCTCGTGCCTGGATAAGACTGTGGCAGGCATCGTAATCGTCATTGAGGAGGTGCAGCACTGCGCGCTGGAGTATGAGACGGCGTGTGCACGTCGAGCCGACCGTGTGCTTACCAGCACGGACGTTGAGACTGGCGTTGAGCTGCTCGATTTCGGGGGTGAGGTTGGTCCGCCAGACCGTGCGGGCGGTGAGCGGCGGTGGGGACGACCTGGAGAGGAGGGTGGTGACCAGGGGGGAAGCGAGGAGATTAGGCATCGTCGTCGTGCAACAAGCGAGTGATCGGCTCGCCTGTCGTGTCGCGGAGTGCCAAATGTCCAAGATAGACGCCCACCTCGCACCATCGTCGTCGTCGTCGTCGAGTACAGCGATGAAGTACGTGTTGCTGCTGAGAGCACCGGCAGAGGATGGGCCGGATCGGTACGAGGCCGCATTCAAGGCGGCGGGGTATGTGCCGCTGTCCGTGCCCGTGCTGGAGACGGTGCTCGTCCATGTCGACATGCTCAGGGACAAGATCGTCGGTGGGCCCAATGCACAGGGTCTTTTGGGAGTGATCATCACGAGCAGGCGGGCTGTCGAGGCGTGGTGCGACGCCATCCGATCGCTATCGCAGACGGGAGAGACCATCCAAGGTGTGTAGTGTGCGGCGGTGGTGACACGGGCGCAGGCTGACCTACCACACAGCGGACTGGCGGACGGTTCCGTTCTATGTCGTCGGGGACGCGACAGCGGCGGCGGCGTCGCAGATCCGCATCGCGTTCCCGTCCATGGTCCACCTCGCCCCTGCAGAGACGCAGGTTCGCGGCGGCGCAGAGGCGGGGACAGCGGCGCGGCTTGCAGAGGTCCTCCTGGAGGAGGGCTGCAGGGGACGACGCCTGCTCTACCTGACGGGGGACAAGAACCGGGACACGCTCCCAGAGATGCTCGCCGCGGGGGGAGCTGCGCTGGAGACCCTCGAGGTGTACAGCACGACGGGGTCGTCGACGTTTCGGGACGACCTGGGGGCCGCACTGGGCGAGTCGCCCGCACACGGACACGTCTCGGACAGCGGCGGTGAGTGGGGCTGGGTCGTGCACTTTGCACCGTCCGCGGCCGCGTTCGTCGCGCCCGTGTTGCGCGACGCGTTCCCCCCCGACGCGCTCAAGGTCGCCGCAATCGGGCCCACTACCGCGTCGTTTCTGCAGGACACGCTGCAGACGCGGGTGGACGCCGTCGCGCTCAAGCCGACGCCCGACGCACTTTGTCGCGCCATCGTTGCCAGTGACGACGACGACGCCGCTCGCATACGATAGACGAGTTTTTTTTACGTTACCTCGGCATGTTGGCTTGGCCGTCTGCTCTGGCATTCAACCCCATTCCACGCTCCTTTCCTCTCTGCCCGTCCCGCTCGACAGCATGAGCACTCCTTTCACGAGGCAGGAATACAGTGCCCTCACCTCCACCTCCACCTCGCATCTCGTGGTCCCACAGAGTCCACGGACGCCCTCCATCGCTAGTGTGAGCGACAATGCGGAGCAGGGCTCCCCAGAGTCACTCAGGTCGTTCAGGTCGTCGAGTCCGTATCTGGTGCGTCCGCCGTTGTGGCGTCGTGCTCCCGACACGCTGACCATCGTCATTGTGGCGTCCAGAACCTGCTGTCTGACAAGGTAGGACCCGCCTCGCCACCGGCGGTTGCGCGTGGTACTCAACGCAACACACCCGCAGTACTCTCTCGAGCCAGACCCTGCCGAATGGGGCGACTTGGCGCTGACGATGGGGACGCCCGAACCAGACGATTACCTGCACAATCCAGACCCGAAACGGGACATGAAGAGCGACCAGGGCGGGACTATCTGCACCACGCGCGGGATTGCCAACTTGGGCTGTCTCTTTCTGCTCGCCGCTGGGTGCATTGCCCTCTTGTGAGTCCCATCTCTTGCCTCCCTGGCGTGGATCTTGACGCGCAGCGTCCACAGCCTAGGTAGGTATGGTGCTCGTCTCTCGTCCCTGGTCGTTGATCTTGGACAGGTTATCCCGTCGCAAGCCACGTCTTGTCCCACAAGCAGACGACTCAGGGCGGATTCAACCTCGGCGGTATCAACGCGACCGGCCAGCTCCCCGTCATCCCCGGCAACCGCGGCCTTATTGACGTCGACACACCCCAGGAGGCGTACACAAAGCAGTCGTCCATGTCGGGCGAGACACTGGACCTCGTCTTTTCGGACGAGTTCAACACCGAAGGGCGCTCGTTTTATGCGGGCGACGACCCCTATTGGGAGGCGCCAAACTTGCACTATTGGGGCACGGTGAGTGCGTGTGCGGCGAGAGTGTGAACAGGTTGATAATCGCTGGTGTGACAGAACGACTTGGAATGGTACGATCCCGTAGCGGTGACGACCAAGAATGGCGCCTTGGCGATCACGTTGAGCAAGCAGGATCCGGTAACGAATCACAACTTGACGTACCGGTCGGGCATGGTAAGTGATGCGTACGTCGGTCGCATGTCGTCCGTGCTGATCGAACGTGGTGCATATGTGCGGTAGATTCAGTCATGGTAAGTCTTGTAACTCGGTGCTCATTTGAGCGCGAGGTTGAGCGGCGTGATGATAGGAACAAGTTTTGTTTCACGGGCGGTTTGATCGAGAGCAAGTGTATCGTCGATCCGAGTCGATAGAGTCTAACGTCTCGCTAGCTGCTGTCATCCTGCCGGGTTCGAACAACGTCCAGTGCGTGCAGGATGCTTTTCTTGTGATGGCGTGCTGACCAATGTAATTCAGTGGCTTGTGGCCTGCTGTGTGAGTGCTCATCGCATATCATTTGACCATGCCTGATGGGCCGTTGGGAAAGATGGACGATGGGGAATCTCGGTCGAGCTGGCTTTGGTGCGAGTTTGGAGGGACTGGTAGGTCGTTTCTCGGGTTCTGTCTAATGCGCGCGTCATATCTGTCCAGTGGCCATACTCTTATGACAGCTGTGATGTGGGCACACTGCCGAATCAGACGTACCCCGGTCAGAACAAACCTTTGGCTGCTACTGAGAACGGGGATCCTACCCACGGCGACGTTTTGGTAGGCTACTTTTTTTTTTTTTTTTTTGCTCGTTTGCCACGATCGTCTGAAACGCGACTCCAGTCTTTCCTTCCGGGCCAACGCTTGTCTGCGTGCACGTGTCCCGGTGAATCGCATCCAGGTCCTATTCGCGGGGACGGTAGCTATGTAGGCCGATCGGCACCTGAAATCGACATCTTTGAAGCGACCGTGGATGGCGGTGTTGGCAAGGTGATGCACATCCTGTAGGTTTGATCGCTGCTTTGACGAGGTATTCTTTGCAGGTGTCTCAATCTGCGCAATGGGCGCCCTTCAATGTATGGAACGCGCCTTGCTACATTTTGTCTTGGAGCGGCGGTTGATGGAGAGTGATACAGGCTGCATATAGATGGTTCAACGAGTCGGGCAACTTTGAGATTTACGATCCCAACATCACGGTGCTCAATCCCTATGTTGGCGGTGCGTGCCCGGCACGATGGACGATGTGGCACTGACTGGGTGCAGGGGCATACCAAGAAACCACGAGCGGCTTGACCATCACTAATCAAGACTGCTACGAGCTGGATAAGGGGTGTTACAGCGTGTACGGCTTCGAGTACGTCCCTGGGTTCGACAATGCATACATTACATGGATCAGCGACAACAAGCGTGTCTGGACGGTCATGTCGGGCGGACTAGCTGCAGATCCACTCACGGAAATCGGTCCGCGTCCTATTCCTCAGGAGCCAATGGTAGTCCTTGCCATTCTTCTCCCCGTTAGAGATGAGATGTTGACGGACGAGTCGTCCCGCAGTATATCATTGCCAATCTCGGGTTCTCGACCAGCTTTGGTGGGATCGACTTTGACGACATTCAGTTACCGGCCACGATGATGGTGGACTATATTCGAGTGTACCAGCCTTCGAACGCAAAGAACATCGGGTGTGACCCACCCGAATTTCCCACTGCTGCCTATATCAATGCGTACGTTTCCTTTTCTTTTCCCGGCGAGGCAAGACGAGTCGATCATGTTCAGGTACAAGGAGGCGTATACCAACTTCAACCTGACTAGCTGGGGATTCCCGCAATATAATCAAACGGTGCCCAAGAACAAGTTGAATGGCGGGTGCTGACCACGCGTTTTACGATCTCACTACTCACTTGTCGGGCGGGTTACATTGGATGGGTGCACGACACACGGCTGGCATTCGAATCGCCTAGCAGGACAGGAGTTGATTTTTTATCACGTGACACGCTGCGCGGTGTGTCAGCCGCCAAGTTGGGGCGCGTCGAGACGTCAAGTAGGAGTAGGCTCTCTTCCTCGCACACGGACAGCGTTCTAATCTCTTCTCTCTACTGTACACATCCTACACATATCCATCTCGACGTTCTTTTTTTTTTTTTTCCTGGCCATCTCGAAACGAAAATGCCTGCGAGTGGACGAGCTCGCTCGCGTGCGACGTCGTCGCGGCCGTATGACCGCCGCTCGCCAACCACCAGCCCAGCGCAGTCGCGAAACTCACAGCCCACCAAGCCCGTCCAAGCCCCGAGCGCAGACGCAGACATGGACGCGGACATGAGCGTCCCACCCGACCACCCCGGTCTGCCCACCTATGCCGAGTACAAGTGCATCGAATCCGGCTACCTACACAGCCTGAGTCCGCGCAAGCGCGATAAGGCGCTCATCACGCAGGCCATGTTTGACAAGATCTGGGACGTGCTGCACCAGCCCGAGGCATGTACGGTCGAGACGCCGCAATTTCGGTTTTGGGTGCGCAAAATGTTTACGCTCAGTCGCCCGGTGCATGGCGATACGGGGTGGAGTTGGGGCGGCGCGGGCGGCGGCGGCGGAGGAACGGGGGTGAAGGGAGCGGAAACGCAACGCCTCCCGGACGCAGACTCGGACGCCGAAGAGGCGGCCTTGGAGCTCGAGCGCGCGATGATGCTGCGACGTTCTAGCGCCGCCGCTCTGAGCGAGCTCACCTTGACTGCGGTCGTGCTGCACGAAAACAGGCCCGTGGCGATCATGGAGCAGCTCTACGAGCTGTTTTGCTACTGCCACGTCCGCGCGGGGCACGGCGGGCGCGACAAGACGTGTGCGGTGATCCGGGAACACTATTCGTGGGTGCCCAAGGAGCTGACGGCGCAGTTTGTCAAGGCATGTCCGACGTGCACGCTGAAGCGGAGTGGGCAGGCGCTGGCGCTTGGCAAGGTGGGGATGGACGTGGGGGTGTTGGCGCACAGACGTGTGGCCGGGCGAGGGGGAAAGAGTGGGGTGCCATCGGAAGTGGGGGTGGAAGAGATGACCGTGCCGGTGGAACCCTTGAAACACGTCTGGCCGACGACGGGGGGTCCACTCGATCCTGCGAACCCAGAGCCATGCGGCGTGCGTGAGCGCAAGCGGGAACGGGAGCGACTCCGTGCGTGTGGGGGGGACATGGAGATCGTCGGCCTGTCGACTCGGAGGCCTGTGCATGTGTCGCCTGCGCTTGGTTCTGGGACGCAGTCCGGAGCAAGGGAGAGCTGCTCATTGGATGAATGGAGCAGCGTTCCCCGGGCCCTGACGCTGGACGTGTCGCCGCTCCACCCATGCCATCCTCTGAACAACAACACTACGCGACGAAACGGCGGCCAAGGACAAGAGACACGCACCTTGCCAACCAAGACCGGACTCCCAACCCCTGCAAGCGCTCTATCCAACGAGTCCCTCGACGGACGCGTCCACCCGACCACCCTCGGGCCCCCGCGCGACGCAGTAGAGTGTCTTCTCCCGCCCGCACTGCGGCCACTGCGACTGCTCGGGCCTCTCCACTGGCAGCCCGAGTCCGAGCCAGACCCGCGGCGATCGCACCCGCTCCAGATCGACCCGCTGTTGCTCTCGTTCAACTACCCCGGACTGGGCCTCTCCTCCTCCTCCTCCTCTTCCTCCTCCTCCTCTGGCAGGTTCGAGCCGGGCTGTGTGTCGGCGGACTGTGCGGGCCCCGACGCAATGGCCCGGACCCCCCCCGGTCTGCCTGGCACCGCGCCCGAGGTGGATCTGGACCTCCCCAGCCACGCGCTCCATCGCCGCCGCCGTCGTCGTCTGCGTACCCCGTCACACATGGACGTGCCCGCGCTGGACCGCGCTGGCGACCTGCCGATGCCGATGGTGGACGCGCCAGACGAGCGGGGCGCTCGTGCCACGTTGCCGCTGTCGCTCTCGACAGAGGCCACGGCGCAGCGTCCCTGTGGATCCCGGTACCATGGCCATGGCCATGGCCATCGAGACGGCCCGTTGGCGATGCTCTATCACTCCGGTTGCTCGGCGGCAGACGAGGTGGGTCCGCAACTCGAACTCACCAGCCCACTTTCCTTTTCGATCACGACGGTGTAAAACAGTTCTTCCTTCTCTTTCTGTCCTTCTTGGTTTCATGGGCGTACATGAAAAAACGTTCTGAATAGGACCATGACCACATCTCTCGTACGACAGACGTAATTGGAATATGTACAATCAACGATCATCCTCCGTTCCATTGCGGGTAAAGAGAACCAGTCCGAGCGATGATACTACGATACAGACATATAAGGTTTGAATGGAGATTTTTGTCATATAATTGGTTGGATGAATGGCAGCAAAAGAGAAAGCGTGGACTCTTGACTCGTTGGAAAGAATTTGGGACCAGATAGAGAAACAACCTATGAGAACAGCAGTTGACAAGTTTGGGGACGCTTCAGGTCGACCGACTGCAAGCCTAGAGCATCGAACAGTTGAACGCGTGAACAGAAAAAGCGACAGAGTGAAAGCGAGCAAAAGATTACGAGCGTGTGGTAGGGTATGAAGAAGACTGCGAAATGGGATCATGCGAGACCGCATGGCGTAAACCAGCCATAGATAGAGGTGCCCGCCAATACCTCAACTCTGAAGATCTGCCCTTCTAGGTAAATGGCAACGTCAGCACGCAGAGTATGATGTGGAGCGACAAGCATACGTACTCTCTAATAGTGTCGTACAGGAACTTGTAGCTTCGTAGGTTACCTTTCAAGCGACGGATATCCAGACTATAGGTATCTTTGAGGCGGTCTATCCGTGTCAGCTCAACCGAGAAGCGGACTTCATCCCCTGCGTCCTGTGTAGCATCGCCGTAAATAGGCTCCCCAGCACCAGACGGAGTGGGTTCTACAGGCGAAGGCGCAGTTGCAGGGTTCTCATCGTCCAGGGACAATGAAGGGTGTGAAGAGGCCACACCAGAAACCTGAGAGGACTGTCTCCGCATGAGAAGCCCTTTCAGCATGCCACCCGGTGAGGGGTGAGAGGGGACCGGAAGGCCACGCTTATCGACCTATACAACCCACGCCATGAGCAATCCTAGAACAGCAATTCTAGGGTTGACTTACACCATTAGATGCCGCTGATCCGACCATCGTGAACGCGGCCAATCCACTCCCACCTCCGACCGTGCTAAAGCCCAACCCTACTGCCCCACCGCTCTTTCGCCTCTTGGCGCGGACACATCTGTACTTGTATTCGCTTTCGGCCTTGACTTCCATACCCATTTCCTCCAAAACCTTGCAAACATGTTTCATGACTTCTGGAGGTGGCCGGGTGGTGATCGTAGTCTGATCGACGGCACCATGATGGATGCGCAAGACGTCCTTGGGTGGTGTAGAGGCATTAAACTTCCATCCAGCCCTGGAGAATGAGAACGAGGTCTCCCCAGCAGATCGGCCAACGTCTCCATTTCTTTCCAACTCCACCTTGGAACTCGGCGTCGGAATCTGCGAGCGCGACGAGAGGTCCGTGCCGGCACGTAAAGTTCCCAAACCGAGAGATTCTTCTCCATCGGGCTTGACGTTACTCCTTCTCCTGAACCACTGCATGACGTTGCGAGCCTTGGTCGTAGATGCGGGCATCTCATGGGTCTGATGCCCGTCCTTCGCCACGCTGGGGAATACAGTGCCGCGACTGGTCTGCGAGGGGGACGCAGTAGAAGACGGTGGCAGCTGCTTCTCAATGTCACGATTGTCTTTGCTGGGAGTCTCGCTGACAGGGGTTTTACCCTTCCGTGATTTGATGGTGCGGCTGAACGGCTCGACCATGACCGTAAGCGTGTTCCTCCTGTTCTTCTTTGCTGCATCGGTGGGACTGGGTGAGACCGGACTCAAAAGGTCGTTTTTGGCAGTGTCATTGGTGCTCTTAACCGTCAGTGATGACTTCTGTTCTTCCGCTGCTGCCGCACCGGCACCCGAGCTCTCAGATGGGACACGGGACCGCATACCATTGGTGGCGGGTTGGTCTCCGTTGGTTCCGAATATCTTTCCGAGCCCAAACTTGTCCACCGACAGGCCTTTGCGGTGACGGCTGGACCCAGAACCTGTAGAACCAGTGGCGGTGTTGACAGACTTGGAGGACTTGTCCTCCGCATTCGAGGCGGCAGAAGGGCTAGCTGGAGAGATAGCAACCACAGGTGTCTGGGGTTGGTTCTCGCGCAGAGCAGCAAAAGGGGTGAGGTGTGTCGTATCGACACGGGAAGGAGTAGGGGTAGATGGAGCAGGAGGAAGTGGTTTTGATACGGGCATCTCGGCATCGGGTGCCACAGAGGCCTTCTCCCCATGAGTGCGCGGGGTGATAGGAGGACCAGAGACCTTGCGATCGCGAGGTTCCATGCCATGCTTGGAGCCAGGGCGAGTAGAAGATGGATCTGTCCTTGAGGGTTTGCCATGGCCGGTAGTGGCATGCTCCTGGAGGTGAGGATCACCGGGATATTCCACTTGAATGGTATGCCGGAAACCACCAGTAGGTTTCTTCTTGCCTGAATCCGCAGGAGATTTTGCAGAGCCGTTGGGAGGGTAAGAAGAGTCGGTGTCCTGGGCGGTAGAAGTGCCCGATGGTCCGTCATCTGGTAACGAGATGGTGACAGGAATATTGACAACACTTGATGGTGCGAATGGATCGTCATCAGGACCAATAGACGTTGCGGGGGTGACAGCGAGAGAAACAGCATTGCGAGAGTGAGGTGCAGGGGGTGATGATGACGAGTATATTGACTGGTCGACGGACGTTTCATAAAGGTATTCGGGTTGACCAGGTGGTAAATTGTCTCTATAGGAGTGGCTCCTGGGATTCGTAGAAGAAGCAGAGACGTTGAGCATGCCATCGACACGGGCACTCTGGGAACGCGCAACTCTGCTGGGCTCTGATTGGGCTGCAGCTGCTTGGCGCATCTGCCTCTGATAGGCCAGCCTCTTCATCTGGTGTTGTTCCATGGCAGCGCGTTCAAGATCGTCGACGGTGTTGGAGAAGATGTGCGCATACGCCGATAGCCAAGGGTGTGCCATGATTGAGCGTAAATCTGCACGACGCGTAGGATCTGGAACGAGCATCATGGACAGAAGGTCTCTGGCTTCCGCAGAAACATAGTCAGGGAAAGAGAGCGGGGTATTCACAATGTACTTGTACAAGAGATTGATGTTGTCGCCGTCAGGGTTATTAGGGTCGTCGTCAAAGGGGAGATAGCCTGCAAGCATGGCATACAGGATGACACCACAGGACCAGATATCGACGGCGGAACCAACGTAGAGGCCTTCGGAGATGACTAGTTCGGGGGCGGCATAGCAGGGAGAACCGCAGCTTGTCTGCATGAGATCGTCGGCACGATGTTCGAAACGATTAGCGAATCCAAAGTCTGTGATTATGACGTTACGATTGCGGTCGAGGAGCAGGTTTTCGAGCTTGAGATCACGATGAACGATTTTCTTTTGGTGAATGTACCAGACGCCAGAGACGAGCTGAGAAAAGAGTTTTGCGGCATCTTTCTCCTTGAGGTAGCGGTGGGCCAAGATGTGGTCAAAGAGCTCGCCACCCGATGCATACTCGAGGATGATGCCAATGTACTTGTCAGTTTCGATGACATCGTACAGCCGGACGATGTTCGGATGCTTGAGGGTCTAAGGGCGGGTCAACACTCGGACAGCTGCCGAAGAAAAATGCTTACCCGGAGCACCTCGATCTCACGCTCGACCTTTGACATGCGCACGGAGCTATCGATGTTGCCTCGCCGTATCAATTTCACAGCCACTTCTTCGCCCCACTGACTGTGCAGGCCGAGCTTGACCTTGCCGAACTCGCCCTCTCCGACCGTCTGAAGGAGGAGATACGGACCGAACTTGGGGATGGTTCTCCTCGGATGGGCCGCGGCGTACGCCACAGCAGCTGGATGGGAGTACACGTCACGATATCCAGGCTGATCGTCGTGTTGATGTTGGGAAGAGGTGACCTGGTGGGAAGCCCTTTGTCGTCTGGTGGAGGAGGACTGGTGGTTTGAGACGGGGGATGGCTGGGCAGAGACGGAGACGGGACGGGAGGCACCCTGCTGCCGCGAAGAGCCGGGGTGGGCGTGGTCGGGGAGCTGGAGGTTGCTCATTGCGTCTGGAAGGGATGCAGACGGGGAGCGCGAGGGTTGGGCGGGTGTCTGCAGGACGGAAAAGAGACGCGTGCGCGTGGTGCTGGCTCAGCTGGAGATGAGAAAAAGGCGAGGACGGACACTCACAGACAGTCCGACTCCGCGACGGGTGCTGGGAGGAGAAAGACAAGTTCAGGTCTGGCCAATTCCAACCCGACAAGGGGATCCTCGCAAAGCAAACGTGCGAAATTATACGTTGATGCGGCTCTCTATCTCCTCCGCCTGTAACACGTCAGGACCCCCAGGTCTTTTTTTTTTTTTCTCTGTGCAACGACGTACCGCGTTCTGAGCCTTCTTCACCATACAACGTCGACGCGATGCTCGCCTGCAACAACCCGCCGAGCACAGAGCACCCACAGCTCAGTGCTGGCGCTCTTTCAATTTTCGAGCTCCGAATGATGCCGCGAACGTGTTCCCGACGGAAGCGACGTTCGGGCCGAGCCGGTCTGGTCTAGGACGTATCGAGTTACATGACTGGCGACGACTAAACATGCAGCTCCACCTGGGCCGTGCCCGACAGCGCTTCCTGCAGCTCCTCGCCCCCCAAAGCCGGCTCCACCCACTCCTTGATGAACCGGTCCACCTGCTCCGGGGCCCTCCCGATGAACGTTCGTGGGTCCAGCAACGCCTCCAGTTCCCCTTTGATTGCATCAAAGTATGCATCCCCTCGCACACGCTCAATGAGATCGTTCTCCAGCCCCAGGTTTTTCACCTGGTGTGCCGCCTCGTGCGAGAGGACCTGTTCAAGCGAGCAAGTGCGCAAACGATGAACGTAGCGAGAATCAATCATCATATCACTCGTGGCAGCAGACCTCGGCTCACTCTGATCTTCTCGTGTGCTTCTTGTCTGTCACCTCCCTTTTTGACAATCGCCATGATCAGGTTTTCGGTCGCCATGAACGGAAGCTCTTGCGCAATCCGGCGCGCGATCACCTCGGGGTACACCACCAGCCCTTCAGACACGTTTCGCAGCGTCGACAGCACAATGTCTGCAGTCAGAAACGCTTCAGGGAGTGTCACCCGACGATTCGCACTGCGGTTGCGTCAGCGACGTGTAATTAATTCATTTCACAAGTAAAAATAACCTGTCGTCCAACGTCCGTTCAAACCACTGCACGCTGGACGTCATCAGCGCATTTTGATGCAATACCATCAGGTGCCGCGACAAGCTGCACACACGCTCACACCGCATTGGGTTCCGCTTGTACGCCATCGCAGAAGAACCTATCTGGGTAGATTCAAATGGCTCCTCGACTTCCTGCGCGTGCCGTCATGTTTACTCCCAGCCGTACTGAAAGGAGGTTCACGGACTTTGAGATTAGCCAGCAGCCTCAAGTCGGTCGCGATCTTGTGGGCCGTAGCACCGAGCGACGCCAAAGGGGCCAAGACGTCGATATCGATCTTCCGGGAGTAAGTCTGGGAGGTTACCGGGTACGCATACTCAAACCCGCTCAGCTTTGTCACGAGCTTATCTAACTCCCCTACTTTGTCGTGGTCTCCGTCGAATAAAGCTAGGAAGCTCGCTTGCGTTCCGGTCGTCCCCTTGACACCACGGAAGCCGAGGTCATCCCGCGCACGCTTGATATTCCGTAGGTCCCATAGGAGCTCCTGGAATAACAATGCGGCGCAATCAGGTGGATTGTTCTTCTCCCGGATCGTGAAATGAGCATCACCTGGATCCAGAGAGTCGCGCGTTTGCCGACTGTAGTGAGTTGTGCCGGCTGATAGTGTGTAAAACCCAGGGTTGGAAGATCCCTGTATTGGGCCGCGAACGCCGAGAGGCGTGAGATTAGAACTGCCAGAGATTTAAGGAGATAGCCAAGTCCGGTGCGGATGAAGATCAAGTCCGCATTACTGAGTCCGATTGAGCCGGTGGATCACAACCATGAGAACAGCCTCACGTACTCTGTCACATAACAGGAGGTGGCGCCTAGGCTGCAAAAATACATGTTTTATGAACACGACCGTGACAGGGTGAAATATGGACTGTACTGGATGATACCTGCGGCAGCCGGGGCAACCTGTCCGAATGTGTGGACATGTGCCATGACATCGTGGCGACGTTTCTTTTCTTCCTTGGCAGCAATGTCGAATTGCTCCGGGTCAAGGTCCTGTCTTGACGAGCTCAAAGAGTGCACCAGGAGCGCAAAAATGATTCGTACGAGATTTGCCTTCATTTGTTCGAGGGCGTCGTCACTGATCGGGAGACCAAGCTGCTTCTCCGCGATGGCGAGATTGAGCCACAATTCTCTCCAAGTCCTGAACCGGTTCTGGGACGATGCATCGTCAATCGTAAGCTGACGTTGCTTCTGCGATACTCACCGCCGAGGAAAACAAGTAGGACATTTCTTTACTGGCATAAC
The DNA here is from genome assembly GCA_038094635.1 of Tylopilus cervinicoccineus. Taxonomy (NCBI): domain Eukaryota; kingdom Fungi; phylum Basidiomycota; class Agaricomycetes; order Boletales; family Boletaceae; genus Tylopilus; species Tylopilus cervinicoccineus. The sequence continues at coordinate 16,760 of JBBPUK010000199.1, forward strand.
GGCTGCTCCACCGATTGAACTCTAGTGCCTGTGAGAGTATGCAACGAGAATTCCTGACCTCGACAACGGTGTCTGATATGTTTCAAAGGGATCCATCGAGGTTTGAGATGAGAAGGACCTATGAGAGATCGCGCCAGCAAAGGGACGAATGCTTATGTAATAATCACTGTCGGCACAGACCGGATGCCCATGGAAGAAACCGGGGCCACGTGGAATGTGCTCTAGGAGACATCTATATTTGGGTTGCATTGCTTAGTCATCCTCCATGCCTCTGCCAGCCAGTCCACGGATCAGAGGATTCTCTCTCCTGCATGTACGCCACAGCGCGTTCCAAGGTAATGAGACTTGCATTCCTCGGCTCGTTCGACAAACTTGACACAGCTCTGAAGAACTGGTCCAGGTTAGCAATCTACGCCGACCGGGGCATCATCGTGCTTAACAAACCGCCATACCTTGTCTGCCAAGGGTCCGACCTACAGGACGGCCAAGTATGTGGAGCATCTTGGTACGCGAGACCCTTGGTCAAATTTGAATTCATGCACAGGTCCAGAAATCTAGGGAGAGGAACGTGGATAAATTCAATGACCTGCTGTCAGGCGAGTGTTGTCGTCCGCCAATGGTTCCAGTCCTGAGATTGCTTTGTGCATAGATCTAAAAGACCACTTTCATCTGGAGAAAGTACCTCACACGGTGCACCGCCTGGACAAGGTCTGTAACGTGTTCTCGCTCCAACCCCCTTGGTATATAATATCAAATCGCTAGTCCACCACTGGCGCGCTCGTGCTTGCCAAAAATATCACAGCTGCAAGACAACTCTCGCGCCAGTTTCAAAATCGATCTATCGCGAAAACATACCTGGCGTTGGTAAGAGGTGGCAAAGAATCCTTTCCAGCACGCAACGGTGAAATCAGGGATCCTCTCGAGACAGATGGTGGCCATGTATCTATCAGTCAACACTGCAAGGCCAAGTTTGCAGCCACAGATTGGGAACTCGTGGCCTCTTCTGTTGGTACTTTTCACACATACTTCACTTCATACTAGCTCAAGCGTATGCTCAGTCAAAGGCGCCCTTGTCTTTACTCAAACTCACACTCCACACCGGGCTGAAACATCAACTTCGTGTCCACCTCGCCCATTCATTACATAGTAGGTCTCCACTCGTATGTTTTCGACACTCATAGCCACCATCCTGACCATGTCCGAGCTCCTATTCTTGGTGATCCTGTGTACTCTCGTAGCCCAATCTCCGAGAAAATCGCCCACACTATCAGAGTTCCCGAAAACAGATTGTTTCTGCATGCCTCTCGTTTGTGTCTTTCAGTGAGCTTGATCCTTATCCTTGCTCATCGCATCGGCTGACTCGCATCGTGTTTCTAGCGATTCAAAAAAACGGGAACCAATAAACATTTTCGACTTGAAATAGCAGCAGCCCTTCCCAGCGATTTTGTGACACTCTGCAGGGACGCAGGCATCCCTTTGGATAAATGGGACATAACCGGTGGGCTCTTCGTAGATGGCGAACCTGCTGGTCACGAGATTCCAGAACTCGATGGCAAGTGGCTCAGGTCGAACCATCGTATGATCCGTTAACAGGTTGGCACACGTATGTTCCGACGACATAGATAGTGATCGCGATTGCTTTCAGTTTCAGGGACTGTGGCCAAGTACCAGACAACGTGTTTTTCGTTTCCACGTCGTGGCTCGTTCCATGCTACTTATACTTGCTACTGAAACCTTCTAGACAAGGTTCTAGCCCCGCTGTTCAGTCAGGGGTTTCCGCGTGTTTACATCGTTGTTTGAAACTTTGACGGTGACTAAGTATCAAGCTACCTACAGTATCGACAATACTGTCCCGAAGGGGAACACCTGATTGCCATCAGGTTTGCATCGACCGCGTGTCACTGTGACGGTCGTCGTAGTGGTCAGATGTACAGCAGCGGGGGGAAGAGTCAATAAGTAAGCAAGTCAAGAGTCTGTCATAATGGAGCCACATCGGCCAGCGACGTGGCCCCGTGGTCAATGGGGGTGAGTATCAAACGCCGACACCTCCGCACAACGGCCTTCATTGGAAGGTCGCAGCGCGCACCGGCGGATGGTGGCCCGGCGGAGCTTGAGGTTGTCCAGACATCTGAAGCTGCCCTTCCTGCTGTGCTTTGAGTAGGTTGCCGACGCCGACGGCGATGGCTCCGACAGCTTGGGCGACGCCAGTAGCCAGGACCGTGCCCCCACTGATCGCGGGTATCGTGGGCAACGTGCCCGCTGTAATGAGCACAGCGCTCAGTGTCGTCATCGCTCTGGGGTGCTCCGCGGTCAGGAAGTTGAGTGCCTGGCACGCGTTGAGGAGCCAGGTTGGCACGTTGGATACGGTAGTGACGCCTGGCAATGGGTCGGATCTGCGTCAGTGGCCATCTGGACCAAGGGCATGCCACGGACGTACCTTGGGTGTCTGCGTTTGATTGCGTCGTGACAGGTAGCGGTGGCAGTGGTGCAGACGTGACGGCCGTCGACGTCGTGACCGCGGGCCCCACAGTGTTGGACCGCTGCGGCGGGTGACGGGACTTGAATGCCGAGGTTGCAGCGTGGATCGCTGTCTCGGAGAGTGCCTTGACTGGGTTCGGCCGGTGATCCTTGGGTGGAGGGGCTGGTGCCTCCACCTTTGTCATCTCGACCATCACAGTCTCCTTGGCGTTCTTGTCCCTCGAGGGCTTCCAGCGTGTCAGCCAGCTCCCCGACGATCTGCGCTCCACCGTGACCGACGTAGTCGCAGTAATATCGATGTGCCCTAACGACGTAAGACGTGAGCTCGATCCATGCCTTGCTTTACGAAGTAAACGCCACGTACATCCCATGTTCTTCATCGCGATCTTGAACTTCTTCCAACTCCAACGATACTTGCCTCCGTTGACCTGAGCCATGACGTTCTTCAATTCGACGAGGCGAGCTTTCGCCTTTGGGCCCATGTAATGTTGGGCGACTTTGTGCCAGTACTCTTCCGGCACCTTGCGTTCGACGCAGCCTGACCTGATTTTCTCAAGCCAGTCGTCGACAGACATGTCTTTCTTCGACTCTCCATAGAATATGGGCGGGTGAATCCATGAGTCGAAGACGGGATTGAGGTCAAATTCTTTGATCTTGAATGCCTCAAGCATCGTGTATAAAACGGAGGGAGGAGTGAAATAATAAGAAAGAGGGCGGCAAGGAAGGCGGGTCGGTTGTTCGATGCTCTGGAAGCGGCACGGTTTATAAGTCAATCGCGTGCCAACCTTGCGGCTTCATGGGCCTTCTTCCGGGGTAACAATGCCAGCTGAGTTGGCATAGGACCCCTGAGAACCCTGCGTGGTCCACACCCGGGATGGACATTCGAACCGTGTCCACACGTTGTCGGTACAGTGGGGTTATAAGTGCACAGCTCCACGTGTCGCAAGGGGGGTCGAGCGCAACAGATTTGTGTAGATACACACCTACCACCTACCACCTACCAAAGTGGTCGCACCACAAAGGGGTGTGCGAAGCGATCGGTTTTACGATACCATTATGCTCTACAATGGAAAAATATATTGAGTTGTGGAGCGGCGTCGAGCACAGAAATGGCAGGAACAACGTCGCACGTGTTTCAAATGGCCAGTGAAGGCTCCATCCCCATTCTCCATATCACCAGAGACGATGATACCAGTTTTCCGAATAGTAGGGGGTGGGTCGACCCGGGGTCTCAGTGATACATCAAGAAACGGTTCGGATGATCGGGAACTCTGCAGGACCTGATTTCACGTTCTAGAATCTGGAAGATAGATGTGAATAGCAAGGACAACATGAGGCTGGAAGCATCGCATTTGCACTACCGAATAGCCGGATTAAGGCATCAGACACCAATCGGTGGAAAGATTGCGGTGATGCGATGTCGCCACGTTCACTCTGCGGCGTGACCTTGCGTGCGCTTACTAGACCCAGGGGGCTGATGCGGCACGCCGTCCAAGATGTTCTTGGAAGACAAGGTCGGGCACCAGAAGCATCTAATTTGCTGTACACGACGTCATGGGCTTGCAGAGAAATGACCGAGTACCACCTTCATTTCAATGGAATGCAAGGAGTGGATTAGGGTCCGACGTAATCTCCATTAATTTGGTTAACGGGTATCGTGGTCAGTGGCTACTCCGTAAGTATTTGTCAGCCTCACCATGACCAAGTGCACTTATGAACTTACCCTGTCAGACGTACCGAACGCCACGCTGGCATCATCACACTATTCTTGCACTTCTTGATGCGGTCGCTCCATTCGAGGGTATAACCGAAGCAATGTGTTGGTCTGGACGCTTTCGAGGGTGGGGGTACTAGTGCTAGTATTTCCTTTGATAGTGGTATTGAGAGACTCAGCTGAATTGAACCTTCTAATTCCATCCGCCAGAAGTCTTCCGTGCGAAGCAAGCGTGAACACTTGTGGCGGATAGCAAAAACTTGAAAGAATTCTCGAAGAACGTCATGGAAAGAGTTGATAGGACGCCAAATCGGCAGCATTAGCACCAAGCTGCACAGCAATGAGCCCGTGCAAAGACGCCGCTCTGACCCACTCGTCGTCTACCAGAGATGAGACGCGTCCTGTCGCAATACTCCCTTAAAAACGTTTTTCAGCCAAGTAACAGGACGTGTGTTCGACGCCTGTGGGGCGATCCGGGTTACCATTGACGGCAAGTCCGAACTATTGCTATGACCAACGACGCCAAGTCGTGCAGCAGTCTGACGACCGTCCTGACTTTGAATTGCGAACGAGGCTTGAGCATTGTCGAGGTTTCTCCGGCCACCAGACACAAAGCAGGGGACAAGAAGGCCATGCGGGGAGTCCTACTTGTGAAGTCCCCGTATTTAAAGGGCGTGGAGCTAGGGGTTAGGCCGTCCGCGAGGTCTCGCTCCGCAAGACACTACAGCCAAAATCCTTGAGGTTGTCGAGGAGAAGGAGTGTGGAGCTGCTGTGCACCCTACACATCGAGGAGAACCATGATAAGGAAGCCATACCCGTGCACGACCTTCCATAGTTCACTAGGTGGTTGAGCTGGCTTGAGCTGGTTCGTCTGCAATGTCAGATATCCTGGAGTTACAACGATCATCGCATCGACAATAATCGCTGCTGGTTCTCATGAGTTCACATGTTGGGTGTCGATGTTGTCATCATCTCAGAATGTGAATTCACAGAGGTTTTGAACATTCAAGTTGAATCTGTGCAGCCTTGACAGCGCGTTCAGTGAACCTGAGCTTGAAACATGGGGATTATCATGTCCGAAACTTCATCCGTGATACGAATCATAAGATAACTATTGCCGTCGATTTTCAAAAGCAGTACTTACCTTGAGGATACACTGCCTCTGGGTTAGTCGGAGCTTTGCTTCTTGATATTTGTAGAGTCGTTCAACTGCCCATGCATCAAGATGATGTCCTCACATTGGTCGTGACTGACACTCACGCTGTTCGATATAAGTGACAGTTCGCAAAAGGGCCTGCCATGACTTACGCAGGGTTTCGAGACTTGCTAGCGGTTCGCTGGAAGTAACGCAGGGCCTTGAAAAACAACCAGGGAGTACTAAATTGAATGAGGTCAGGCAGCAAACCCGAAGCATGCTACTCGACCCACGTGACGAGCAGGTGCTCTTTCGTCGGCGAGTGAGTAGTGAACCAGTGAACGTTGAACTTTGACAGTCGCAAGTCCGACCTTGCATAGCACTATCGAATCACTGTTGTGACTGATGTTCGGGGTAGAAACCCAACGTCGTGTTGAAGTACTACTGCGTCCGAATCGCAGATCTGTCTTGCGTGCGCGGCAAGGTCCTCATGCTCAAGATCCAGAACAAGAGGAACCCCGGAATTACTGCGGGCTTTCCGTGTGGGGGACTTACCACATCGTAGTGGCAGCCATAGTAAGTACCCTGTTCATGAAAGGTGCGTGGTCACGGTTCTCATGACCCTTCTGCTCGCCTTGCCCCAATTGAAGTTGACACAACGCTCTACTGTATTGACAGCAAGTGGGCCGCCCTCTGGGCCTAACTTTGATAATTAACTTCTTCATAGTGGTACGAAGACGTTGTTGCAAACTGCCGCCTCTACTATGAGTGGCATCCGCCATGCAATGTCCGGATGGAACCATGCCTCCCCCTTGTCGGCCGTATCGGCTGCAGCCACGCCCTGAACATGCCGTGCAGTAACCATGATCTTCCAACGACTCGAATGCCTTTCATGCACGCGCGAGCTCAAAGCGAATGGTTACAAGGATGGCATACTCGACGTAACATGCATAAAAGATGCTCCTAAACAATCCTTAGAATGTCCAATCAAACAGTGTCCGGTCGACAATAAAAAGGGTATTGCAAAAGTTCAGACACCTCCCTTGAAAAACTAAGTAGGCACGCATCTCGTTGTCGTCGTGGGAGTGTACGGTCCAGCAGTCGATCTTGGAGGGGGGAGACTCCAAGTTTCGTATGGGTTATTGTATGGGCATAGGTCCCGCGAGGCATCTGTGTGCACACCATGACTATTAGCGTCCACAATCCGTATGGACGCGGCATGTCGAGAGGCTCACTATTGAATGGCTGATTGGCGCGAATACTCGCATAGTCCTCGACAAAGACGATTGCCATTCCACTATTAGTCCGGACATGGGGATGAGCAAAGATAACCGCGGAACAAAAAGAGACTTACACATAGAGATGCCATTCGATATGGCTAGAACATGCCATCACACATTCAGAACGAGGACGTTGCTCACTCACCAGTGAAGTATCCAAGGCCCAGGATTATTCGTAATGAATCTGATCGTCACGTTGTCAGACCGATCATCTGCTCCGGTACTAACAGTGTCTCTCATGACAGGCCGATCATAGTTCCGGAATTCACTATCAGCACTCTTGACGACAGCAAAGTGATGCTATATCCAACTGTGGTCAAGGGGAAGTATCACAATCTAACGGGCTACTTACGCCATGCAGATGGAAAGGATGCTAATGTCGGAAGGGAATCAGGTTGCGTCGCCTATGTGTGATAACGCTGAATACACTTACGGGACGACCTTGCGTATCGTCAACGTGGAAGGTGATCTCGACGAGCTTGTTCCGGGGAAGCAGGTAAATAGATTGTGTGAGGTCAATATCCCAACTGAGTGCTCCGTTCATGATCTGCAGCAGAACAGGGACGCTAGGTGATGTGTACTGGATGCCGTTGATCATGAAGTTATAGTTCTCCTCATTCTTCGCCATCACTATGTTGATCTTGACGTCTGGATTGGGTTCAAGAAGCCGAGAGGGAGGCTCTGTTAGTGAACGTAAAAGCGTCTCGTTCAAGTAATCGTTCGTCACGTTGACAGTTGTGGGGTCAATATTTGGTGCGCCGATGTACCTCAATATGGCAGTGGTAGTCGCGTTCATAAGTTCAGATGGATCTGGCATTGCACGAATCCAGTATTTGTCGACTGGATTGTTGGTGTTGAGGATGAATGAATAACGCTGGGCAGCATAGATCAGGATGGAGTCCACAGTATAAGGTTCGACAGACGTTCCGTCGACCTCTATGATTGTCATGGTGTGATTATCAATGGTGAAGTTGTAGAATTGCTTGCATGACATGTTTAAAAAGCGGAAACGGTAACGCTTCGTCGTCTCGACCATGTAAGTGGCAGGCCGTGGACATTCCAGGCCATCATAACATCCAGTCCCATTGATGAGAACTGAATCGGGCCAGATCTGTCGGGGCATGACAGGCGAAGGGTAATGATACCTGAGTGGTGAGGATCGATGCAAGCACCAATTTTAGATGTGTGCGCTTACCAGTCCATCAATGTAATGACTGTGGAGTCTATGGTGGGCAGGGTCATTTTTAACACAACGCAGTAACAGAAGTACAAACCATCATCAAAGTCATACAGGTACCTGAAGGGATCCTCACGATCCTGAATGATGAGGGGACCACGGAGACCATCACAGTATTGTACTGCATAATGGGAGTGATACCAGAATGTACCAACCTGGTCGTCCCCTGTGAAGTTGTACAAGAAGGATTTCTGTGGGGAGATTGGACACTGAATGACATATGGTGTGCCATCCATCTGGTTGGAACGGTGCTGGGAGATACCGTGCCAATGCTGTGAATATGACATGAGTGAGTACCAGTACTTGAGAGGTGACTACGACGCTAACAATTGTTGTTCCAGTGAACATGCTCGTATCAGTCAATTGATTAGTGACACTAATTAGGAATCGATCGCCCTTTACAACGGTAACGTCACGAGTGAATTCTAGAGACGAAGGCGAAGCATACCTTGTATCCGGAGATGACGGGACCTGGGAGGGTAGGTTCCTCACCTTGCTTCCCGGCAAGGACAGCCCTGAACTTGTGTGTCAGTATATCTCCAGGATCTCAGATAATTCGGACCTACGCTCTTGGAAAGCCATCCGGAGCTACGCAACGGTTAGCGATTGAGAGGTCAACGGAAACGATGTTATTAGTGGGGGCATCGGTCGTGAATGACGCGACTTTGGTGTATCTGCCAAACCAAGACACGGACAAGAGTATGATCCAAAGTATGGACGACCACATCGAGCGCAGAGTCGGGGGCTGATGGAGGTAAGACGCGCTTTATGTTTTCCATTAAAGACCCCTCCCGCGGCGTGAAACGAGCACGTCGCAAGAAAGCAAGAAAGCATGGCCCAGATCGCCAGACACCCTGTCTTGATGTTAGAAAGAACACAAGGGCGATGAGATTAAACCTCCAAACGGGGTAACAACAGATGAATGTTTGCAGTGGTGCAGTAAGCATGTGGTCACCCGCAGTGCACAACTCGACCTGATCCGTGGCGATTAAATTCGGCAGCTTCATAGGTCATGGGAACTAGAACTTTGTTGGCAGATGCACGGCTAGCGTCGACCGGACTGAGAAGGCTTGCCCGCGGAGGAGAGGGAAGCTGGCGGGCGGGGCAACCGTCCCCAAAACATTCACTTAAGAGGAATAAGGGATCCTTAATGCATAATGTCTGTTGATGAATGGCTCCGGAATCTATGTTGTCTCTCGAGTTCGTAAACCGACACATGAGTGCATAAAATTACAGACATTTGTACTGACGCAGTGGTTCACTTTCCAGCAACGTCTAGTATGAGCGTGTCAAAAGAAAGTCTATAACACCAACCGTTCTACCCCAAGATTCCAAGAACGACCAGAACTCAGGGGGGACTCATAACTCCTGCACGACTCGTTTCGAAAACCACGCCACATATTCGGCCTTGGGCAGGGCGACAGGCACCTTGACCTGTCCGAGATTACTACTCCCTTCATCGAGTTTCAGTTGCAGAAAGTCGCTAAACGTCCCACACCGGACGAGTCGGATGGTGGGCTTTCGAACATATTCATGTTCGATACTCCAAGCGAGGTTTTCGTTTGTTCGTGAAAGCTCGTCAAGTATACCGTCCGGGATAAGGGCAAGATCGGGGGCTAAAGTCAATGCCCAGTGAGAATAGTGTTCCATAAGAGAGGGGATGGAAGTGCAAGAGACAATGCATACCTTCTTCGTCCGCAAGCTCGATAAACAGCCCAAGCGTGGCAGGGACGCATCGATCGTCGACTGCGGCGGTCCAGTTGACGATTTTGACCAGCACATTCGAAGCCACGCACGACATGGCCGCCCTCAGCTCTTTCTCAGTGACCATGAAATCTGGGAACCGGATGGCCACGCTGTCGAGGAGTCAGTCGCAAGTGCATGTCGGCATGCAAGAAGTCTTACTTGCGGCGCTCGACAAATTGGATAATGGGAACGCCATCTGTTGGGTCGAACCCACAAATCTCGACCACGTCACCAAGGCGATATCGCCACAGGCCATCTTGGGTCGTTAGGACGAGTTCGTATCGCTTCCCCATTTCAACCTCCCACTACGATATTATTCAGCAAGGAGCCTCGTTTTGAGAGGAAAAAAACCCACAGACTGTGCAATGGCACCAATCGAATCCCTCTTGGTGACATCCAAATATTCGTAGATGGTTTCATTACTTGGTTTGAACTGATTCATTTCAAGTGGATTATAGGACGATCCAATCCAAGCCTCCGTGCTTCCATAGCCATGGGAATGTATCTCTGTGTTGGGACCAAGATACCACTGGGCCTACGCGGGAACATAAGACGCACGCAGGATGGATGGACAACGAACGAACCAATGGGACCGACGAAGCAAAGGAACCACTTCCAATACCAGTTACCGTACGCAGGTCTGGCCAAACGTGAGCACACCACCCAGGGCGTGAAGACGGACGCCCGATACTACGCAGTTCCGCCGCACGTTCGGGGTCCGCCACCATATTCAACTAGTCAAGGCTCAGACTCTGATGCATATATTTTATAGTCAACACCGACCTCCAAGTAATGTCGGACTTCGTCTATCCCCTCCAGATCAGGGATAGTGCCATTTGCAACAGAGTCTACGATCATGTCGAATTCCGCATCGATGAGGCGGACTATGGTCACAAAAGTAGCGATGAACGCCATGTCCATGGACTCAATGGACCTGCTGCAAACTGAAAAAAGTGCATGTATGAGAAGGAAAGAACGCCATCTGAGGATGAAACCGGTGGCGAAGGGCGCAGCATGGTCAAGTACTACGCAGGTATCATGTCAGCTCAACAGGGAAGTCGCGTAAATTGCGTCATACTGAATGTCCCCATTTTTTCTTCATCCTCTTCGGGATCCAGACGCAGAGGCACCCTCTTGGTGACGACAGTCCCGCAGGTATGATACAGTGTTTTCACGGGAGAATTGTCTTCGTTCTGCAGCTCGATTCGATCATACCCGAGACCCCATACGAATGCCATGGTGCGTTTCCTGAAAGCTTTGGTATCTGCGCACGGGGATCGAATTTCAGACAAACGGTTGTATTTAGGGAAGGCCTTTGCAAGGCCACCAGACGTCGAGCTGGACTCGATAAGGAAATCGGGGATTCCAGGGGCAAGTAAGTCGACTATAGCACTCGCTTTGCATGGTTTTTCAAAAAACCTCGCAATCAATGGCGCGTAAGAATCATAGGCAGTGAATTGAACTGTTTTCCGGAAGACCTCGAAAAGACTGTCATCATCCATGCCGTTGACGAAGCCAGCAGCCGCATCACGAAACTCGGTGAGCTCGAGCGCAGTCTGAGCGAATTGGGTGCTGCAGTTGGCTTTGACTATCCTAGAGCGAAGTTCGTTGGTTCGCTGCCTCAGCTGCTCGGTGAGCGCTGGTGGGTTAGAAAGGAGGAGTTCAGGGAGATGCATGAGAGTGGTTGGAAGATGAGTCTGAAAGCAACGAGGTCTGGTTGCACCTTATGTAGCTGTTTTGGGGCCCATCTGAAATCCTGTCCCGAATACGAGGCGAGCGAGCGGCGAACTCCTGACCATCTTAGTACCGAACGACATTCAATAACACCACAATTTGATGGGCTTCGCACGCTTCTGTGCCTCCGTTGAACTAGGAAATTAGGTCGTCCGGAATGTGTGCAAAGATCACCACCGTAACCTGTGCTAACCAACGGAGACAATGTTTTCGCGGGTAATAACCAGAGCTTGGAGTGGTAGAGTGCTTTCAGGCTCAACCGGTCATCCAAGAGAGTGTGGTTTGGAGGTGAGCTGTTTCAAGAACTGATGTAACGTGGGATTGCGGCTTCCCATGGCATTCAAAAGTCTTGAACGTTGAACCTCCATTTAGCAGGTACGTAACGGAGATACACCGCTCGACGAGTGATGGAATTGCCTTGCTCAGCCGGCGCAGACCAGCTCGAGAGCTGCCGTTGAGTCGCACCACTGGGGCGCTGTTCAAATGCTCCTTTGTAGCAGCGACATAGCAGTGGCCAGATTCGGAATTTGATGTATCGGCTAAGTTTACAAAGAGCTGTTCCGTAATAAAGTTCAAGACTCCAAGTTGCCCGGTAAAGGGGATCCATGCTGTGAGGCCCACCTTCTGATAACGTTATCTATTAGAAATAGCGTCGTCTTGACATTGACTTTTACGCCCGCTCATCACCGCCGCAAGGTCTTTCGAATCACCGGTGTGCTTCTAATCAGCATCCACGTATTTGTTGAGCCGAGATCCTACCAGCGCATAAACACTTCAGCCACTGACATGCACGCCAGGATGGAACCTCATAGAAAGTCAAGAATGAGATGTCCAAGGCATAGAGGGTGAAAGAAATAAGCTGACAAAGGGAGAAGGCGAGATCTGGCAACAGAAGATGAGGGAACACGAAGTCAGAAGAAGGGGCTTAGCAGAGAGCAGCATCCAGAGTACAAGAACTTAGGAAGACAAACGAGTGAAGTGGAGATGGGGCCCAAGATGATCAGGTATTGCCGAGGAGTGAGGATGGACGAGTGAATAGGACCGGCTTAAGTAAGATGGAGGCATCAAGGAAAAGAATCATAACACTGTCAAGGAACTACACAAGTGAATCCACGAGTGTCTATGATTTCATCTATATCACATCTCAAATTCCCGTTTGTACATTCAAGAGTTCTCATTGTGCATAGACATCAGGATACATACCCACATGTGGGTCTATCCAAGAATTTGCTATCACTGAAGGTGTTTTAGCTCATGGATCCATGAAATATTAAGATAAATTGATGGTCTTGTAGTGTAGCGGTTATCACTTGGGATTCTGAAGACATCTTCCCAAAACCCAGGTTCGAGTCCTGGCAAGACCTCACTTTTTTTTTGGCTGGGTCTGGTGCTTAGCTAAGGAGTATCAAAAAGAGGGCGACTCGACGACAGTTGCTGGTTGACCCGCACCGCTCACTCGCAGACGACGTTGATTGTCTGCGATCGCAACCGACACTCTTCACTTTCCAGCTATTTTATGCCAACGCGACCCACACAATCTCATCCCAGACTATCCGTTGGTAACAACAAGTATCTCCACAGCTCCCCGATCAACCACGTCCACCATGGCAACCTCCTGCTCGACCTTCCGCAAGAGTCTCTCACTCACATCACCTCCTACCTTCCCCTCCCCGCTCTCCTCGCCCTCGCCCGCACCTGCAGACGTCTTTGCGAACACGTAGACGACGACAACACCTGGCTCCGCGCCTTTCTCACTCAGTTCCTCGGTATCACCCCGGAACTCGAGCTCTGCAACCAGCGCATCCCCCTCCTCAGGCGCACAGAGCAGACCTGGCGCAAAGAGTTCATCCACCGCCACACCACTGCCCGGTGCGTTTCTCACAACCTGGTCCACCTGTCTCACTTATTCGCTTCCCAGACGCTGGACACGCTCCCGAAGTTCGACTGTCACCTATGCACCCCAGGACTCGTCCATCGATGGAGTCCATCTCATGTTCGACGGTGCCCTCTTGACGTCGTCCATCCAGTATGGCATCGTCGCTCGTTCGATCCCCCTCAAAGGAAAGGTGCTCAAGGGCTACCTCGACGCCTCCGGAACCGGCTTGGGCATCGGGAACCCCAACGCCGAATTTACGCCCAACGTCTCTATCTGCGCCATGACCTCTGATGGCGGCACCGCCCGCGTCTTCTGGGGAAAGCGCAACGGCGAAGTTGCACTCACGGTTGGGAAACGCGTCATAGACTCCCTCGCTACATCCAGGTTGATCCGATGCGCTGTTCACGACCAGCACGATGGCGCCGTGCAACACCTCATCCCTGACCCGGGATCAAATACCCTTCTCTCCGCTGGCGCGGATGGTCAGATCAAATTATGGGACAACAAGACGCTCCGCCTCCTCTGGTCCACCGATAAGCAGCAGATGTCTCTCGTTACAGACCCGTTTGTCAGCATCACAGGTTGTCTCAGCGACGGGTTTGTTGCCGGTGCGCTGAGGAGCGGGGATATCCTTATATATGACCTACACGAGTCCGAGACCCTCGCAGATGGACCCCGTGTCCACTGCATTCACCAGCTCCGGATTTCCTCCCCCGTTCGTCATGAGAGACCTCAGCTGATCCTCCAAGGGAATGGCCCGTCCCCAGAACAGCAGATTGCAAAGTTGTGGTTGCACCGCATGGGAGAATCGGCCGTGCTACTCCTCATCAAGTATACGCACCACTCGCTGTTCTACCGTGTTCATGCAGACACCCAAACTCACGATGTGACGATCACTCCCTTTGGCGATAGCTCTTTTGGCGACGTCTCTGCCTTGGAGCCCGTCTTCTCGGCGAATGCGCGCGATAACACCATGGTCTTTGCCGGTGACCTACTAGGTTTCGTTGGTATCTATGATGCCGACGTTCCGTCCCAACCCTCTGTCGCTCCTATCCACAGATTCGAGGCGCACGAAGATGCTGTAACGGTCATCTCGTACACCCCCACCGTCTTTGCTACTGGTACTGCTACCGGGTCCACCATCGTCTGGGAGTCTCTCACCCTAGAGCCATTGCGCTCCTTCTCCGCCCCTTCACCCCGCTCAGCACCCGGACGTGAATGGGACGCTGTTAGTCGAATCCTGCTGGACATGGAGCAGCTGATCGTCATCGTCGGGAACCGCGTGATGCTGTGGAAAGCTGGACTGCTCAACGGCCGCCAACATGCGCACAAGAGGCCCAAACACGCCAATACCAAGCTCAACGTCACCACCAAGGGACACCGTCAGTCTTTCTCTCCGGGCTTGATTCTGACGCGTGCTCTGATGCATGTTTCCAGAACAGTACCAGATGCACAAGGATATTGCCGAGTCCTGCATGGAGCTCGAGTACGAGAGAGCGTATACGCCGCGTATATATGGTTGCGAGCGTGAGCAGAGGTCTACGTTGAATACGCTCGGCCTCTCTGAGCTGGAGGCCGTCGAATACGTGCTGATGCTCTCGCGCGAAGAGGAGGAAGCGCGTCAACAAAGAGCGGTCGTCGACGAGGGGGTATTTGAGGGTGATTTCGACCTGCCTGGCACGCCGACGTCCTCTCAGCCTAGGTCTACCCCCTCCACGCCGTTGTCACCGCTCTCCTCGTCTTCGCATCGGCGTCCGACTAGCCGCAACTACCCTCGCGTTTCAGTCACTCTCTCAAACGAGAAAGTGCAGGTGTCACCGCCGTCCGTGCCCGAGCCGATGGAAGCCGGCACGAGCATCAGCCCGCTTAAATCGTTCGCGATTGGGTCCAGTACGCAGCCAAGTCCTGTGATGCGCAGCACGTCGTCGTCTTCTCTGGATCACTTTCCGTCTCTCAGCTCCAGTCTGTCCTCGACGTCGAGCTCCAGGCAAGGAATGTCAGAGGGGGCTGGGCAGCCTCATTCGGCATGGAACACCCCTTTGAAGTCGTCTCCCGGTCCATCGTCACCACGCTCGCGTGTGGTCACACCTGTCGTAGCGAGATCACGCTCCTGCAACACATCGCTCTTATCTGCAGACATCGCCCAGCACAGGGACGCGTCTCAGGCCAAGGTACCCAATACAGAAGAGATGGACGACGATTTGAGGCTTGCGATCCAACTAAGCCTCGCAGAAGCGCGCAGCAAAGATGCTGGCGTTTGACCATGAAATGGATATATCCTTTAGAAGTCCTCTTGTGTTTCTCCTCTCAAGATAGAATGGTCGTCCTTTTTGGTGTATATAGAATGAATCAGTGGTTCTTACACAGTCCGGCGATCTGTCATGACGCGCACGATACACCCCGTCCCGGCGATCTCTGTCAGCTGTCCCAGGCGAATTGTTAGCACATACAACTGCTACACGCGAGGGCGACACGGAAGAGCGCACCTTTTCGTGCCACCCAAGCAAGACGCTCCCGCTGACGTCGCCCCACCCGGGCATACCCATCCCCTTGTAGATGTACTTCATCAGCGTGTCGTGTTCGTCCTGCGAGAGTGACCGCAGGACGTTGGGGACGTCGGCCGACTTGGTGCTGTTGAGGACGGAGACGACGATCTGGAGCGCGAGGTTCTGTGTTGTGGGAGGTCATCCGCATGGGACACAAGACAGAGAGATGGACATGGCGAGGATGGCGGATGGCGGATGGCGGATGGACCAACTCACCTTGGCGTCCTCGACGTCGGGTCCATAGGGCGGGCGCTCTAGCGCGACGTTGAGCGCACCCGCAATATCGCCCCTACCACGTACGTCAACGCCAAGTCACCTCTCACCACGAGAGAGAGAGAGAGAGAGCGCGCGTGCAAAAGACGCACTTGTTCAAGGCGCTGCGCACCGCAATCTGTTTCTGCTTGGTGTCGCCCAGGACCTGGGCAGGGTCGCGCGGATCGGGATCGTAGAGCTCTGATTCTTGGAGAACGTCCTCGTCGTACGCGTCGATGTCGATCTTGCGGAAAGACATGGTGGGTGGGTGTGGGCGACAAGGACCTGCTTGCTTAGCTAATACAAGGTCATCTTATCAGCAGACACGCTGTGGTACACGGGGTAGTCATGTATTGGTGAATGGTCCTGCATCGAAAGACATGCTCTACGCCGACTTGGAATTAAAAGATAACGAGCGACAACCTTCAACCTCAGCACTAGCCTGCTTCACCGACACGAGATCGTTGCAGGGCCGGGACGATGTCCTCGAGAAATATCGAGTGCTGAACGTCGATTTGGGTGGTGAACGCCATGTTACTGTCTCCGCTGCTCAGACAGCGTGAGATCGTGCTTGTCCGATTCATCGTGGCACGTACCCTGGTTCACACGTAACGAGGGTGTACAGCGATCTCACCGACTTGGATGATACAATGGTACTGCAATCGATCCACCATAAGTACTTGCAACCTGACTCTGCGGGAAATGCATGGGATACCTTAACGAAATGGCTGGTGTATCCTTGTCAGCGCCGTCATGACCGCGAATTACTGACTTACCAACATTGTATAGGACAAAATAGACAGCTGGGTTGCGATTAAATCGGGGCAATACCGAAAAAAAGGTATAATCTTACAGATGTCGGCGAGCAGAGCAGAAACCTAAAGACGAGTGAGAAAGACTGTACGGGATATGAAGAGTGGGGAACCATACCACTGGCGGAATATATGATATCCCTGCTACAACAATATACAAGATGCCTTGCGAACGCAGACGTCTCTTCAAAGGGGATTCAGACCGTTGGTTAGACAGTCCCACGACCGACAAGACGAATACAAGCGAGTCGAAGAGCGTGGCTTCGATAAATGATTATAAAGCCGGCTTGGATACGGTAGCCCGACTCACTGTAAATGAATGTTACCGCATTGAGTCGGGGATATTTGAGATAAACGTCACAAGCACCATTCGTGTTGACAGGTCTGGTATTCATCACGTCTGAGGAAAGCAAGCATGAGCGAACGGCAAGAGCGTAGACACACACGTACCAAACACCAACACACCCAAGTGGCCCAATGCAGCGCACGACAGGACGACGTGCACCAAGCGGGAGTCCTTCCAAATGACCCATCTGCACCCAATGTCAGAAAGATGCAGGTTGGCTAACACTGCGGAGACTCACGTGCGAATCAGGAAATTCATCGAGGAACAGCCCAACGCAACGTCGCCCAACGTCTGTCGTGAACGATTTCTCAGCAACACAAGATCATAAGGAGGGAGGTGCACCAGGATCGCTCACCGCTAGTGCCATTGTGCCAGCTGAATGGATGGATTAGTCACGTATCAGAGAATGGTCAGGGTTGTGAACAAGACTGACATACACAGCCGACGCCTTGCGAGTACAGGCTCGTGCCCGCCGCGCTGTGCATGGGAATGAATGCCCTCCTTCATCCAGGGCGGTCGGTACTTACAAAATAACAAGAAAAAGAAACAAGCACATCCGCCCAAGAAGGTAAGGAATCTTGACCCACTGTTGTTTGAGCGAAACCAGACCAGACGGGGCGTGCGTGGCTGCTCACCATGGGGAGACGAAAGGCCAATCGCCCAAAGACGAGTGCGCATTCCAGATGGAGAGAATGAATGTATTCCCATCTGCCCAGGGACGTTGTCAGCACGGTCGTGTCGACCGACAAGCACAGACGGGGATACCCAAAGATGCCCAGGAGGAAATAGGCGACGTTGGCGTTCAACGCCGCAAGGTCGGGTTGTGCAGGTGGGTCCTGCAGCTGGCCCATCTTTGGAGCGGAAGAGTGCAGCTGCGAGTGTCAGCAGTCCCGGTGTTGAGTTTTCCACACTTCATTTATAGCATGCGCCGTGTTTCAGGATGTCTGCTGGCACTGAAGATCAAGATTCAAAGGGCACGGCGATGGCCACGTGACAGGAACACGACGCCGGGAGCTCAGAGCGCTCAGCGCCCAGACATGGACATGGACATGGACATGGACATGGACACGGACACGGACAGACGGTGCAACCCGGGTCAGAGAACACCGTCGCACTGTGAAACGTCTGCAGTCTCTAGGAAACCCGCTCTCGTCTCCACACGACGACCTGGCGGGGAAGCGCACGTGTGTTGCTCACCGGGGGACAACCAGCCAATCAATGGGATGTTCTTGACCCTGGGTGATCTCCAGACGGTCCCTGCATCAGCACACCACACCCCAACACCGATATCATTGCCGCTCGCTACCTGCGCCACGCCGGGTCCGAGCCACGTGGCACCCCTGCTCTCATGGGCAGATCCCAGATGTCCTCCCGTGCAGACCAACCCGTCAAGTACTCATACCAAGCTCCATCGTCGTCGTCTGCCTATCGATACAAGAGAATTAATTAAGAGCAGGTCTTGTAGTCCGATCCGGTCAATGTATCCTAAAACAGTTCTTGCACAACCCCTTGCGTTCCTGCGGGTGTTGCTCAAAGTTGCTGCAACGCGAGGACATGTCCACCAGGCTGTCGAACGGGGAGACGTCCTGACCAAAAGTGCCGTTCAGTGCGCTCGTGTACACGCGCGCAGACGAATGACTCTCCGTCTGCAGCCGTCGGTCTGGCATAAGAGGGGGGAGAGTGGATACAGTGGATCGACGAGGTGGCGGCGGAGGTGGCGGAGGCCGTTTAGTGCCATCCGAGTGAGTCCTGTTCGGCAGTATCGACGCGGGATTCAGAAAGTCCTGCCGAACAGGGCCAGGGCAGACGATCTCATCGTCCATTGGCTTGACAGGCATCAAGCACTGCTGCTCTTCCTCCTCGTCTCCGGATACTGTGCTCGTGACGCTTCGAGTGTCGAAACCGAGGCTGTTCGCCGAGTATGGTGGGTCCATGTAATTATGGATCGATTCCCCGTCATCCGTCTGGTCTCCGGGATCGGGTTGACTGGGTTCCGATTCAAAGGGTGACGATCGACGAGACTTGGAGCTAGGCTCGGTATATGTTGCAGGGAACAGACCCTTGCGACCATCCTTGTGCATCCCTAGCCACCAATCGTCAAGCACTTCTTGAACGACCATTATTTCATCCCCTGCCCTGAAAGAAAGCTCGTCTGAAGACCCAGAAAAGTCATACAACGCCTTGACTAATTTCTTTTCCTGCCGAGAGGGCGGCTTTAGAATACGTCCGTTGGTCTTCGACACTTCGAGGGGCAGGTCTACAGATTTGATTTTGGGTGACTTCAGCGAGAACGACCTTGAGCTAGGCGGACGTGAAATGTCAAGGGGGTCCCCGCCAACTTTGCCTTCATCTTCATTCATCAACGTAGTAAACGTATCTCGGTCCTTCTTTCCAAGCCCTGCAATAGAGGTGACCGCATTGGAGGCCCAGCCTGTGACGCTCTTCCTCTTACTGGGTTTCGTGACACTCTCGTTCCCGGCGAGGGAGGCGTTGCTATCGGAACGCTTATAAGAAGCCCGAGAAGTAGGTCGTGATACATCCGACCTGCGTCGTACAGGAGTGCGAACGCTCAAGTTGTCCTCCGATTCCACTGAACAAGTGCGATTCGAAAGAGTAGACCGCTTGGAACGAACACTGGTGCACTTGTCATTGTCCGCAAAAGGAAAGGAGCGCGACTGGGAGTTGGCTCTCATGTCTTCAAACTTGGTCAACGTTGGCCTTGTGTTGGGTTATCAGCGGCATATCCATATCGAAAGAGTCAACGAAGAGCACAAACTCGTCACACCAGCCCGCTTTCACGTCATGCAATATCTCAAAGTATTGCCGTGCGAAATTGAGTTGGGCGTCAAGGAAATTCGTCAGCTCGCGTAGCTGCAGAATCTCGTTCTCCTGGATAATCTGGATCCGAGAGCGTACGTCCTCAGAGGTCTCCTCGCTGCTTATGCGTGAGCACAGAAGGAAGACGGAGTGCACGAGTGGACCCACAAGCGTAGTCGACACCGCTGCAGCTCGTCCTCCGCCTCCCGCCTTTCCTTTTCCTTCTCCTTCTTACAATTCTTGATCTTGTCAAGTTTGGTTATAGCTGCGTCATAACTCAGTCTAGATGGAATGAAAAGACAAGTACGATGATCACGCTAGTTCAACAGCCGTCAACTCACCTACGACTGTCCAGTTTCTTACGCTGGTATTCGTAGTCCTTGATATCCTGCACAAACCGCTCGCACGCCGCGACGAACGTATCCCGGAACGTGAGTCCATACGCATCTTGCAACGTGGCGATCTTGCAGTGAGCCCTACCCAACATGACAAGGCTCGTGCCTTGTGAGACGGTCCGCGGTTGAGCGCGCCATGAACAAGTGCGACACGAACGGCGTGACGACGCACCAAACGCAGAGTCGTCGCCATACTCCTCTCCGTGTGTAACCATGACGATCCCAAGTGCATCGAGAGGCATGAGCTTCTCCGCCTCTCCAGAAGCGAGTGAGTCCTTCTTCGAAAGAGCATGATGGTAGTCTTCCGAGGCTGCCTGCAGCCTGGCAGCAGTGACCCACGCACGCGCACGCGAGCGACCGTCAGCGACGACCGCGTCGGACTCGATATCGTACGGCACGCACCGGAGGATGCCTTGCTTTCTCAGCTCGATGTCTTGCTCTAGTTCTTTGAGGTCGTCTTCCACGACGACGGTCTTTTCGCGGGTGGAGATCTTTTCGCCTGCCCACTGGTCTCGTGGCTCAGCCTGAGTCGTACAGAGAGTCCCGTCCCACGACACGAACCTGTCTGAGCTTGCCGAGCTAGCTCGAGGACGTGAATTATCTGTCCCGGCGTGCGCGAACTTGAACGCGACGACCCACCTGTTTGCTGGCCATGGTGTTGGGGAGAGCAACAGGCCACGTATTCATACGAGTGGTCTGATTTTTATTTGGATACGGCCCTGTCCGTCGATCATCGGGTCGCCAAGCTGCTGCGCGTATTTCATCACTTCCCTTGTCACGCTCGCCAGGCAACCCAGAACAAGCACGCAGCTCCAGAAACAAGAGACCAACGGACAAAGGTACACATCGCGACGACGGCTCATGAACAGTTTCACAACACAACATTCGTCCCAGGATCACGGCTTCGAAGCCATCCGCATCCCCTCTTGTATCGCGACAGCTTCTTCCACCCAGGGAAGCCTGAAGAAATCGCTCCGCCGAAGCTCTTCTGCACGAATAGTGGCACCCTCGCTCGGCCCACTCCCAAGGATGCTCTCCAGATCTCGCGACTGCGATTCTAGCCACGTCTGGATGAATCTCCCTGGATCCTCTGCAAAATTTTGCAGGAATACTCGCTTTGCGTGCGAGTTGTGCAACGACTGTGCAAGGAGTGCAATCTGAAATAGTGGCTATACTTTAGATCAAATAGGTGGAGAATGGCGGAACAACCCACCTCATCGTCCAATTTACCCAGATCTTGCATGCTCTCTTTACTCGACTGAACGGTCACCGCCATCCGGTTTTTCACGGTAGTATCCTCCATTTTTACCTCTATGTCCCAAGCGGACGGTCGTTCTGGAGGTGGCACTCCAGGGCTGAATGTGTAGTATAGTATTATGGGATCCGGTGGCATGAGGTGGCGGTTGACTAACTCAGGAAGCTGCTGGAATACGATCGAATCTCCCCCAAAGATCTGGAAAACAAATATCTTCAGATACGATCGCCCATACCACAAGGCCAATCACGAACTGGACGTAAGTAATCATCTGCCCTAATTCTTCGGCGGTCGACCTTGTCTTGCAGGCCATTGAGTTTGATATAGTTCCATAGCGTCTGTATAACGCCTAGCCGACTTTCTTCCTTGATACCCAACACGTACGCTGATAGGCCAATGTGAGATACTACAAAGAGAAATACGAAGGAACTACCTAAATCAGGGCTAACTTTGTATTGCTCCGGGGTCTGTTCGAGGTGCATCAGGATTCGAACCCGTGTCAGTTGGTCTCCTGTCCGTCTGATTGTAAAGCCGTCGAGCGGTGGTTGGGAACCTTGCGGCCGAGGCCACTATGAACATTTAACCAAGGCATACACGCATAAAAGGCTCATAGCAAACCTCGACGATGTTTCCATCGGGGTACAAATGAGGATCACGATCGAGTTCCACTATCATCCTCTTGATGAAAGTCGAAAACTTCCGGGGGGGCATCTTGTCTCGGGAACGTTGGTTTGGCAGCTGTCTTTGTCAATATGCGGGAAAGACTGGAGGCGCGAACCCGGGCATACCTCGAGAAGACGCCCCTCGACTTTGAGTGACCACGCTGGAATGCCTTGTCCCGTCTCAAAGTTCACCGCCTCTCCCTCGGCGTCCCCCTCACCAACTTGCCATGGCTGATCAGACACCGTGTGACTGACAAACACCCTCAACGTTCGTGCCGTCTGCGGCACAGACTGCATGAACAAACGATAGAAAAACCGACAGGCGTGGCAAGACATACAGTCGGATTACGCGCCAACGCGTCCTGAACTTCGACCTTTTTCCTCGTCATGGTCCAGTCCAAGTTCTTTTCCATCTCCAGCAAACTCTGATACATTTTCGACTCT
>JBBPUK010000200.1:2659-16446 GCA_038094635.1 Tylopilus cervinicoccineus
GTCCTCTATCCCAGGTTTGAGCATTATGTGTGATTCTTCATCCCTCTCACCCTCAATACAGAACCAATTCAGACATGATGCTGCTTCTGAGTGTTGGTCAAGGGCAGCGCTGCGGCGGTTTCATTCCCTCGGACGGCGTTTCTCGCCCTTCCAGTGGCCTCCTTGTTGAACTCCTTTCGCATATCTTTGAGTTTGGTATCCAAGGTAGCTTGCAAGAGGACACGCAAGGATTCAAGACCAACAAAGGTTGCGATGAATCGTGCTGCATCTGGCTAAGAACTATGGACGACAGCGGTGTCGTCACAGAAAAGGAGGTACAAAAAACGGGATCCCCCGGCAATGCTCGCCTCTTGCTTTCTTTCCCGATCGTCGTTTCTCATGTTTGTCGGCGCTGGCGCAGTGCAGCAATCTCCACCGCGTCTCTATGGACGCGTATTGACGTTTCTCCAGATTCACGGCCTCCGTATTCGCGTGTTGCGACATTCTTGGAACGCAGCAAATCTCTTCCAATAGACATACGTATCCGTATCAGGTGTCCAAAACATGGCCGCCATTCCAACTTGAAGTTGGAGTCAATTCCATCACCATCCTTGGCCGACCTCGCATTGCTGTACTCTCTGCTCCTCATGCATGTGCACCGTTGGCGCTCCATCGATTCAAAAGCCATGTCCTACGAACAGACGTATGCCTTTCTCGACGCAATATCTGATCCTGCCATCACTACCGCTTCCCAACTCGTATCACTGGTCCTGTCCGCCAACTCTGCAGATGATAGCGACAAAGATTTTCAGTCTCTCATTGTAGCAAAGAACTTCTCCCCTTTCAATGGCTCTGCTCCGAATCTCACACGCGTCCGTTTGGATGGAGTACTCGTTGATTGGAATCAAAGCTGGATGTCTCACGGGTCTCGTCTCACAACGCTCGAGCTCCTGCAGCACCCGGGAGAGCTCAAGGTGAGCCCGTCGTGGAATGAATTCAAAGCCATCTTGCGCGGCGCTCCGGCGCTGGAACGTCTCGTTCTGCACATGTCAGGACCGCCCGGTGATCCTCCCAACTTGGTCGTCCACCCTGACCTAGGCGTAGTGGTCGCGCCAGATCCAGATCCCGTTCCGCTTCTCAGACTCACGCATCTCTCCCTCTTGTTCCAAACGCAGACGTGCGTTTACGGACTGCTGCGCACGCTCTACATGCCCGCGCTCAAAAGTCTATCTACGGACGTCCTCTGGGGCGACTATACCGAGTTCCTGTGGTATGTCACCGCACCGGCGACCGTCCCCAGTGCTGTGCTCTCGGCCAACGCTGGACGAGCACCACGCAGCCTGCTCCGCGACCTCGAGACGCTCGACCTTCTCTGTGCGTTATGCCCGCCCGGAGTGATAGAGGTGCTCTACGACGAGCTCGAGCACGTCACGTCCCTCAGGGTGTCGATGAACGAGCTTTGGGGCCCCATGTACGGCTGTGCGTTCGTGCTGCCGCTTCTCCCGCGCGTGCCGGCGATGGTAGCTGGCGACGCGGCCGACATGCAGGACGAGGAGGCTCAGGCCCGAGCAGAAGCGAAAACGAAAACGAAAACAGAGGCAGAGGCAGAGGCAGAGAATGTCGGTCATCTGAAACTACCACGGCTCGAAACGCTCTCCGTCTCCGACGTCTCGGGCGACGTCCATTGGCGTGTCATTCGCGACGTTGTGTGGCAGCGCGGCGTCGCGGGTCGTCCGATCAAGTCGTTGTATGTCGAGAGCTGGTACGACGTGAGAGAAGAGGACGGGGTGTGGTTCGCGGAGAACGTGGACACGTTTGTGTTTTCGAAACGGTCCGTGAAGCTATGAATTATTTTTTGGGGACTTGGTAGTAGAACGCTTGGGTCCGGGCCGTTAGTTTTTTTTTTTTTTTTCTTTTTCGTTTAGGATTTGGAACGCGATATCGCCGTGTGGCTGGGTGTGCGAGCCAAGGTGCGCACAACCACCGGGCTCAACCGTTCGATGTGGACGTGACGCCTTTGACCGAGCAAAAAGAAAAGGAGAATAGTCAGTGCCAAAGGACATCAGCTCCTCAACAAGTGGGGGTGATCTCTTCTTTGCGAGACTGTGTTCACATGTCATGGTGATTCCGTCTAACACGAACGGACTGATTTCATGCAATGGCTCGCTTAGCGGTCTCTGGATCAGCCAAGCTGAAGGAATCCCGCGAATGATTTCCCTCGCAGATCTTACGTCGTCCCCAACTTCCGATATACATCGTGTTTCACGGCCTTGAAGAAGCAGTCGACGCATCGACGAGTGCCGTTCAGCACATGATAAGAAAACATTTGCCACACACAAGGACAGCCACGCTACGCCACATGCGGTTTCCGATACCCGTCCGCATCTCTGACGAGGAACAGCAGCGCGCTGCTGGCCACGACAACGATCTAGACGTGCACACAAAACGATCAACAGAAAGCCAGACAGGTTCGAGCGTACGGCATGCCCCACCATGTGGACATAAAACATGAGCATCGGCGCCGTCCCGATCGTTGCAGTGAGAATGCTCCCCATGACGATCGGCGAGAGGACGATGCCTGCATTCGACGCCATTTCGATGGCCGCCAACGCGTCTCCTAAACAGAACCAATGTGAACGCAATCTCTCTTTTTTTTTTTTGCATGGCGTGATGTGTGCGAAATCTGACCTTGTTGTAGCGGATCGACTGATCCAGCGACCAGGCTACGCGTCGTAGGGGCATGTATGGACGCAAACCCGATGCAGATGGCGGCTGTGATACCCGTGAGGGAACGAAGACAGAGAGCGTGGTGTCGAACTCCTCACAAAATACCAACGCCGTGTTCGTCGTGGATGCGGCTGCACCCACATAAGAGACCCCCGCGACGACACACGAGACGAAAGCCAGGTGGACATCCAAACGATCCGAGGTCTCCAGCTCCAGTTCATCAGGGTCGACTCTACCTTGTTCTGCGAGAAGAGGTCGTACGCTTTTTTTCCAGTAGTATGGACGTAGAAAGTGAACCAGCGGAGGGACGATCACCATCAGGGAGAGTGAACTGCTGACGGCGGCGACCGTGAGGAAAATACCAGTCTAGAACCAACAGGGTCAGCTTGGACTGGGGCAGCGACACCTCGAGTGACTTACATCCGCAGGCGTGAGATGGTATTTTGATGTGGCAAGTACCAGCCAGGCCATCGCGGCATATGAATCGGCAGACATGAACGTGAAGGTGTGCAGCGCACACCACGCGAGTCGCCAGTTGCGAGTTCCGTCCAGTCGGCGTGCCGGCATGAGCATCTTTAACGGTTTGAAGACGTATAAGAACGCGGAGCGATCATCGGTAGAAGATTCCGCATGCAAGCTAGATATTGCGTTTCTCTTTTCTACAGCGAAAGACTCTGGAAGGAACAACATGATGTATATGAACGTGGCAACAAATGTCGTGGCTGCCATGTAGAACACGATCAGAGGGTTGCCTGTTTTTGTCGTGACGAATCCCCCCACAGCATATGATATGCATGTACCTGGAAGAGATGAGCTAAGAATGTGCGCGAGATCTGCAAATATGATCCGGACCTAGAGCAGCCCAACCTGCTATCTTGCTGAGCGCGGCGGTTCTAGAAGGTGAAATAAGACCAATCAAAGGGGACACAGGTTTGAAGCATACCTGTCCCCCGGGGCGCAAACGTCGACAATGTATAAATTGGCCAGATAAGCATAGGGGAGAAGGTTTGAGAACATCCCGATGAGCACCCCCACAAAGAAGATCCGGTCAGCGAGCGGGTTTGGCATATACTGCGACCAAGGAATCACGCAATCGCTCGTAATGCCTGCGGAAAGCACGATCAAGAGGGCTGGTTTCCTTCCATAGTATGATGAAATGCGACTCAATACGCCACACCCGACAATGGCTGTGATGTTTTCGTGAGCAGAGCGGCCACAGCTGCCAAGAGTAGTACGGGCTCACACACAAGGCCTTCGATCGCGACTGCTAGCGCCATAACTGTCGCAAAATGCCGCGTCAGTCCGGGCGCATCGCAGGATTCGGGAGTGCTCGAGCCATCGACGGGGAGAGGCACGGGGTTGCCGTGTGATACGAGCCAGAACCTGCAGACAGCCTTCCGCACAAGTTCCACGAGGGTGGTCGCAGGTATCTGAGTCGCCAACCTCGTTGCGAGTGCGACGGGGATAAGGAGCGTCTCTGGCGCGAGACTCCTGCTGGCGTGCTGGCCAGGTGATCTAGAGTCACCGAGCAGAACGGTAGTTTCAGACGTCGCTCGGTCAGGCGACGACATGAAGTAGAAGGATGTCAACCGCCCATGGAGACGAGTTCAAGCTTGGTCATTCGGATTCAATCAACGGCGACTATGCTGGGCCGACGCCATATGAATAAAATCAGCGGGCCTGAAACGATCTCCGATAAGTAAGAGTGAGTAGTAGATTGATGTTCCTCTGCTCTCTGGGCACCGCAGGGGATCAGGACCGCCAGATTGGACTGCATTCTGAACGAATCTATAGGTTAAACATTTCAAGAAAAGGTTCAGGTGCTCACTGACCGTGAGGTGTTGGTTCTTCGCGCGCGCTGCGGGCCACATTCGAGGAACTAGGCTTGTTTGGGGTGGTCCACAGGAGAGAGCTGTCTATACAAAGCATGCGTGATCCTTTGCAAGTGAAAACGCTTCATCCAGTGCTGTCGGGCATACTGTACACGCACCCGGTCGCTGGGTGTGTGCCGAGTTCCAGGCGGAAGTTACGAGCAGCGATGTTGACCATACTCGACGACCGATATTCCACCTCAGGTGTTCAATCTCTGCGGTAAACCACGCTGGTCTCTCAGCTAAAAGAATGCATACTGACCATGAAAAACTAGGCGTCTCGGGCCCTCACGGAAACGTCATCGAATCCATCGATTAAACAATACTAGAATGAACACATCACTATCGAGTCTCCACTGCAAGACCGCATAGCGACATCCATAGTGTCCGGCCTTGACGCAGTACTCAATGCTGAGACATTTGAGCCAAGTAGTCAGAAAGCTACATAGTTCGTGTCAACGCGGAAATTCAAACACTAGAAGGGTAGTAGACATACTTTCAAAGCGCCCGTTCGGATGTTCTCGCCCATGTTTTGAACGTCAGGATTGGCCATTAAGCGGGCGATAGCATCTTTCGCAGCGATCTCTAGATTCGCGAGACTACCATCACCCAGAAGCCCACCCTCAGATCTGCCACGTTCAAGTTCCTCCTCCTCTTCGCGGCCAAAGTATTGATTTGAAGAGATCGAGGTCGCCCCTTGGAAGTTGGAAAGCCGTTGTTTCGACTCGGCAAGGAAAGTGGGGTCGTAGTCGTTTCGTCCAAAAAACATGTCCGAAGAGATGGCCTTCTGAGCTCCAAACTTATCTCGCGCGGTCGTGGGTGCATCATCAGCTGGCGGGCTAAGGGTGACAACATTCTCAACCGAGGTCACAAAGACAATGATTAGGCAGAGACGCACGTGGATCGAGCGCTAGACACTGTCTGTGACGCAGTTGGCACGCCACCAAAGCCTAGTTTGCGGAAACCCATTCCCAGCCTCTCCAGGTCTTGACTGTTTCCTTTCTGAACATCTACTTTACCAGGTATCGTCGTCGTCGTCGTCGGGCTACTGCTCACGGACTTGGGTTTCGTGTCTGCATTCGCGGCCTGTTGAGCCTGTTGTCGGGCACGTTCTTCTTCCTCCTCGCGCTGCCGATCATACCCGAGCTGCTTGATGCGTTCGACTTCCTCGGCGGCTTTCCGTTCTGCCTCGGCAAAGTCAATCGGTGCGGCGGCCTTCTTTGCTCCGAGCCCCCCAAGTTTAGTCTTCTTGGCGGCGGCGGATGCGCTGGCAGAAGTGGCAGTAGCCGATCCTGAAGAGTTCAAACGGGAAGCACCCAGTTTCGCTGAACTGTTGACGGAAGAGGAAGAAGTCGAGCGTAAAGAGCTTGACGTCACCGTTCGGGGAGGAGGACGACCAACTGCAGGCGGGGCAGTGGTTGCGATTGTGGTGGAAGACGTGGGCTTGGCTTGTGCAGGTTTATCCCAGGAAGAAAAGAAGTCGTCTTCTGCTTGCGATGTTGAATCAGTCGATTGGGACGAGTCCATTCCCTCGACAACGACCCGGGTAGGGAACCTAGTGACTAGAATAAGCGTATCCACAAGTGGGGGGTTTAGCGATGCGTACGTGAGGACATCTGCCTTGACGCGCTTAGCGAGCTCCTCCTTGTAGAGCTCCGCCGTTCTGCTCGAGTACTTTTTCTTCGTGTCGGTGTCACTCAAGAGAGAGGCGCCACCATGACGGTTGAAGAATTCGGTTGCGGATGCATTTCCACCCACCTTCATGGTCCGCAGTTGATGCAGTTGCCAGGTGTCTAAATTCGTCGAGCTGTTCACTCCGAAGATTTGAGGACATATTGAAATGGGACGATGTTGTACCCACCGTACAAAGCTGATATGCACGCCCATATTCCGGTGCACGCTGGAGCAGTCCAGACATATATAGACACCAAAAGTGACACTCGACCAGGTCGGGTTCCGCGCTTGACAGTCAAAGCAGGTCTATCGATGATCATGAAGGTGTGAGTCCAAGACTGCCAGCTGATAGACACCGACCCTGTTTCCTTTCTGTGCTCTGAGCACCTTGAATACTTGCTCTGACTCTGCCTTGGTGGGATCAGCCATGGTGGAGGTGTGTGCTCGAAGTCGACCTGTCTAACGTGTAATTGTTTCGGGGTCTTTGGCTTTGTGGATGCGGTGACCGGGGTCTCTGATCTGTCACATGGGTGCTGGACCGACTTGCTTGTCTCCGACCAGGACACCTCGCGGTCAAAGAGGTCTTCAATTCGCACATGGATATCCATACAGATGCTCTTGCCCTGTTCAGGGAACAAAAAAGGCCCAGGTTCTATGCGCAGAAGCAGTATCGTCTCCCTTTGGATCCTGAACGATAGCGCGGCCCGGTCCTCGGGCTCATATCATTGCAATCATGGCGGGCGCAACAATCAAAACGTCCAGATCTCGCCTTCGGGCCTCTGTGGCCTCTTTATATCTCAATATCTCGACCCACCGCTAGATAACAGCCAAACATGCGTCATCCTCAAGGCTGCTCACTTGCCTGTCAGGTCTGCTAACTGAGGTAAGCGTCAGGCCATCAGAGTCGTGATCCGCTGCTGTGCTTGTGAAGAGAATGCTAACCCCAGCCCACGTGTGCAATATGCCTAGTACCGAGCACGTTCCCGCAATGCCTTCTTCATACCGTCCTAACACGCTACCTACACGGTTGGCTGTGGTCCTGCGCGGTATAAGTGCTCATCGAGCCCATGCGCTGGGCCACCTTCTGCACCATGTCGTCTTCCATCCAAACTCCATCCGAGACTACCCTCCTTCTCCCAGACTCTCGACCAGCCGGCCTGTCGATCAAGAATCTACTCAGCAAGCCATCCATGTTTTCACCAGAGACACTCCTTATACCGGTCGTGCTCCTAGCTACTCTGGCGGCCGGAATACCATCGACTACTCTCGTTGAAGTCATTCGCCAACTTGTCTGCAGATTTTGGAACAGATTACACGGGGATCCAACCATCCTCACAATAGGTGCCCCAAGTCCTCCTGAACTCTGCGATGCGCCCGAGGTCGCGCAATACTTTGCGATCGTCCTCGCAACACTCGGTGCCACCGCAAGCATCATATGTATGTTCGTGTTGTTTTTGGCTGGTGCGGCTCCTCACAAACATCAACACTTCAGCGATTGCCGGGTGTGGCATATTCAGCCGTGTTTCATCTCAGTACGGGAGAAAACCAGCCTTTATGATCGTACTTATCGCTGGGATGATGGGCAGTTCCCTGATAGCCAGTTCAGAGTATTTGCCAGATCAACTCGCTGACTGGGCCTTCATTATGGGGGTGGTATTCGGACTATTCATCAGCCCTCTCCACTATCTCGTCGACATGTACATTGTCGACGGCTGTGCCCCGGATGATAGGTATGTTTCAGGCTTGTTCGTTTCCAAATGAATCTAAACCGGCATCCAAGGACTACCGCACTGAGCAAGATAGCAGGTTGGGCAGGGCTAGGTTTGTGTCTCACCTGCATAATCTTATCGAGACCCACACCGTCTCTTGAAGGCACTTGTATATCATTCGCTTTAGGTGGATCTGTGACAACCAGAACTGGCAACCCTATAATCGTATTCTACATTGCAGCTGCATTATATGCTACCGCATTCGTATACGTTACTGCTTTCTTACCGGAATCTTTCCCGGAGGAAAAGAGAAAGGCATTGTCTTGCATGCACCTAGAGTCCTCCATTGACGAATCCTCCGCAAAACCTCCTTTTGCACCCTTGCACATTTTCGAGCCTTTGAAGATGATCATACCGTCACGCAAACTAGACGGGACTCACAATTGGCGACTCGCGTGGTGTGCTGCACACACTTTCGTGTTCACGGCTGCCAATGCTTACGTCTCGGACGCCTGTTTGGTCCTTGGTACAACACTATACCACCTTACCCCCGCAGATGTGAGGAATATTACCTCACACCGGTGCAAGCTAATCTTGTTTGCTTCAGACGGGTCTTTTCTTCACCGTTATCGCTATTAGCAGCACGATCGCCTTGATGGCGATCGTCCCCCCGCTCGTTCACGCTTTGCGTCCCTACTACCGCCGAAAATTCGTTCGTTTTGCAGAAGAAGGTACGATGAACTGTGAAGGACAGGAATCGGAGACTTCAGACCGTTTGCACGTACACATTGCTGTCGCGTCATGTGTCATCGTGGCGATCGCCAGCTTGACTGCGGCCGCGGCCACGACCGAACGCGGCTTGACCATCTGTAAGGGGTTTCATGACGGCTCTTTGTGTTCGTCTACTCATTGGCCATGGCACAGCCGGCGTTTTCATTGGAATTGCCACCGTACGTAATCCTACGATACGTAGCCTAGTCGCCGGATCGGTCGATCCTCTGCAACAAGGTCAGATTTCAGTGTCGCCCACACAAAGTCGGCGCTCACGTAGGACCTGTTAGGAGAGGCGTTGGCAGCCGTCGAGATGGTTGCCAGTGCGGGCAGCTTTCTTTCGCCCATTGTCATGGGTGGCATTCTCACCGCGACGATCGGGACGATGCCTCTGCTCATGTTTTATGTCCACCTGGTGGGTGCAATCGTTCAGATCCACCTATCTCGCCGCTGATCACGGGTGCATGAACAGGTCGTGGTCATTATCAGCAGTACGCTGCTGTTCCTCATCCGAGACAAGGACAGGTACCAGACGCCGCACGATGCGTAACGGGACAACGATCGCCAACTTACGAAGCGAACGTTAATTGTATTACAAACTGGCCACAGCACGCTATTTATCGTCCTAATGTCTATATCACATATGAATGTAACAAGAGGCAGGGCGGCACATCCTCCACAAGGATAGGTGTTGTCGTGATATCCCTCGGATCGAGCGAGATTATCATGCACGCCGTCGCGTCAAAACCTGTCCGTGTATATGATAGTTTCCATGGCATGTATACACCGTCTCGCAAAGGACGGAGGACATTTACTTCACCTCCAGTACCCGCGGGACAGGGTCCTTGTAATATTTCTTGATAAAGTCGTCTCTCTGTCTTTCTTCCATCTGATCGCGGCCGTCAATGGTATTTAATTTGCGACCAATGATCTCGACGTCTTCTGGGCCGAAATGGCGTATGGCTTCTCATGACAGTAAACTCAGGTGATCTTTTGTCGTGGCTGGTACTGGATTCGGGGCGAAGCATGGGTCGCCCGCCCATGGTGCCCTTGTAGGATATGGATATGTCGGCGCGAGCGTGTTCAATTTCATACGCGAACGAAAGTTTGGCCACCCGATTTTTCCTGTTCCTGCGCGTAAAACAGGCGGAGAGTGAGATGACACAGATGGCCGGCTCGGTCGCTGTCGCGAACTGCAGGACCTCCTTACCAACGTTTCTTGAGAGGCCTCTCAACGCTCGGGGATACCTGACTCGGGCGACTTTCTTCAGTTTTGCGCAGGTATGTGTTCAGAACCACATCTGTAGTCCCTGAAAGCTCGAGAATACAACGGAATGGAGCCTGTTATCGCTGCGTGGATAAAGCCCTGCCAACCACACAGTGCAAAGACATCCGGCACGTACATTGACATGACTCGACTCCGTAAGTGGGTCTTCTGAACCCACATGTTAGAGTGTCTTACATGGCACTTACTTCCCTTGGTCTCATGGTGGGCGACTCCGTCTGCAGCACCACAGGCTCGAATATGGTCGGCTGTCGATCGAGCAATTCAACCTGCAGGCTTCTAAATGCACATTGATTTCGTTCTGCTTCCTTGGCGTGTAGGAGTCGTCAATGGTACAAGATACTCAACTTGGGTTTGATCAGACGGTTCACAATCGAGTGTGCGAAACTGCTCATCATCATATTCTTACGTGGACTACATCCCCGTTCGCCGCAGCGTTTTTTCGTTCCCGACTTGGATCGTGTCCATCGACGTATTGTCATTACCCAGGCTCCAGTCGGAGATAGTGACGAACGCGCATGTCTGATGAACTCATTCATTGTCCTCGTTTCGACGGCGCTATCGCTCGGGGCATCATGGCTCTACCTCTCTCCAAGTGGGCGACGAGGACAGGGAGGTACGGTCAACGTTGTGATGACAGCGGCAGCGAGCCTGCACACCCTGCTCGTACTCTCAAACCTGGCGTTATACCGACCTCCAAACCTATTTACACGCATAGGGATACCCATAAACGCGCCCGTGGAGTTCATAAGGTCACTGTTGGTCAGGGAGGCCGGATGGAACGCGATGGGGGATCGAAGCGCGGTCATCGTTCCTCCAGAAATCCCAAAAGACGTCGAGGTGCTGCTCACGAGGTTGGGTGTACAAGGAAGCAGAGATATATACGTGAGGTACGTCCACTGGCCTCCTTCTTGAGAGAGCAGAGCTCACTGCGGAAGGCAGGTTCGGGCAACGCGCCCTCCAAACGTGTTCCTATTGTTCCTCGATCACCGACTACACGATCCTCGTCCTGTCAGGCGTCCTCCTCGATTACCTGCGAACCGCTACGCTACTCCTCTTGTTGACCACTCACATCAACGGTCGGCATAGATGGAGAACGAACGTCCTCGGCGCGCTCACATGCGCATTCCTCGCCGAAGTGTACGCGTTCACCTCCGCCAGCGCCGTGCCCCTCGAGAGAGACGCCCACACAGTATTCATGGTGCGTTGGCGTTCGTACCGCGACGCGTCCGTGACTCTTTGACGATGATTCATGACGCAACACAGTGGCACGACAATCTCTTCCTAGCACGCAACGTCCTTCTCCTAGCGCTCCCCGTCTCCATCCAGATGTTCCCTGCCATCTATCCACCGCCCGCAGCCTCGGCAGTGCTCGTTCAAGTGGTAGGACGCCTTGAACGCACTCTCCCTCGGGCACAGCTTCTCAGGTACTTCCGTCAAGCCGTCCTGCGGCACCCATACACCCGAGAAAGGGTTGTCCAATTCTGGACCAAGGACGCTGCTGAAGGCGCAGCTGCGCGAAGCAACCCAAACGTACAGACGACTGCGTCCAAGCTAGGGTTCGGGTTTGCATCGCCAATCGGCTCCGGAGACAGGAGCGGGCAAGAAAACCCATTGAGGGCCAATGCAAGGATGGCAGTTCAGTCCTTGAAACCATTGTTTATGCCCCCGCCGAGTTGAATGCGGGGCAACAACGACGATGACTACGACGGCTATCCCTTGCCCGCCAGTGGATAGAGTAGACACGACTGTAATGGAATACATGCTTATCTATCTTTCGGTCGTGGTGTCGTCTTCGCCCTGAGTGGCTGTTTGTTGTGTGGAATTTATTGATCTCGCGCACGACAGTAGCGCATCCTCGATAATACGAACTCGCCGTTCCAATCTATTGTAAGCTTTGACCAGCCTGTTGTGTTCTTCCCTTGGTACGAAGAGATCGTCTGTCGGGCGATGTACAGGCAGTGATTGCGGGGGTGGTGTTGGGTTCGGTAGACCGGCTGAAGGTGCGACTGAATCTGCTCGAGCTATATGTGGTCCTCCGTTAGAGATCGTTGCATCAGTCATCGAAGGAACCACTGACCACTGCTTTCCGCAACGCTGGGCGGGGGATCATCGTCCATTGCAGAATTGCGTGTGCGAGCGCGTTTTGAAACCGAGGGTGGGGTGGAAACAGACGACGATCGACCGCGTTTGGCTTTGGGCTGAACTGAATGCGAGCACTTGATCCTGCGGGTCGTGCACTGTACACAGCGACGGCCCCCCGGCTGTGGGCCGCAAGACGTCCCGCGGGAGGCACAAGAGCGGCAGGGCTCGTCGGACGACGCAGCTGTGGAGACCGCAGCCGAGGACGGGGCCGTCACGAAACCCGAGGAAGACCGTCCTCGACGAGACGTCGTCGAACCCTCGGAGCCCTTGCCTCGTTCCTCTTCCCCATTGCTCCCCAGGTCTGCGTGGCCACCTGTTGCCGCCGCGCTGGCATCGCGAGCTAGATCTTCGGCGTGTCCCTCGAGATATATGTACCACGGATGATCAGCGATGTCCCTCTCGTCCGGCCGGGCGATCTTTTCCCACTCTGGCTGAGGCCCTGTCGGGTTCATCACGAATCTCTCCGCGGCAACGATCCGCTCGGAGACTGTCACTCCTGGCCGGAGGACCGCGCGCACCCTTTCCTGGTCGTAGACGTCGGTGAGCGAACACTGTCGAAAAACGCACTTACCACTTGTTTGTAAACCTCAGCTTTCGCTGCGTCACGGGCGTCGGCATCCGAAGCATGCGCGTTCTGGACGATCTTTGTCGCCACACGGTGTATCATCCGGTCGGCTATGTTGACCGTAATTTGGGACCACCGCGCTGACTGCATGGATGAGAGGACGGTCACTTGCACCGCGACTCTGAGCTCTCTTCAAGGTTCGCGTGCTCATTACATAAACGATAGATTGACCGTCACGCGAGGGCGGAAGAAACAATGTATCATTGGAGGGGATATTTGGTTTCTACAGCGGCCATCAGCCCATCCTCTATAGCACGAAGCCTCACGTCTACCCGCTTGTATGCCTTCAATATGTTCCTCTGGTATTCGGTCAATTGGCTAAGCTCTCCAACCAACTTGTCGAGTTCTTCACTCGTGATAAACTCGGTATCCGTCGGGCGAAGGCCATGTGGTGCTGGTAGTGTGACGTGGGGTGGATAAGAGGGTGCGAGTTTCAGGCAGCCACAGAAAAAGGGACTTACTGTAATTCTCCGTCGGGTTCAGTTGCAAGTCATTTACTTTGGGTTTACACGCACGAGTACGTCTTGCAGAAGCGGGAGACCGGGAGATAGATGGACCGCGTCTTTTTGGAACTGAATGGGAGCATTTGATCTTGTACCTCTTGCACTGCAGGCACACACGCCCAGGCTGTGGGTTGCAAGCGATCCCACGAGAAAGACAGGAGGAACAAGAACCGCTGGACGGGGCAGATCCAGCAACCACAGTCAAGGGTGGGGCAGCTGCAGAAAACCGCGCAGAATGGCAAGTCAAGTCCCTCGAATCCCTGCCTCGTCCCTTGACTTTGACTACTGTCTGTTCCCCATTGTTCCCTGGGTCTTTGTTTCTGCTTGTTTCCTCAAATAGATGGAAAGGACAGTTACAGTGCCGCTTAAAATATAGCAGGTACCACGGATGACCGACTAGGTCCCTGTCATCTGGTTGGGCAACCTTTTCCCAATCAGGCCAACATGCTGTAGAGTTCACCACGAATAGATCTGCCGCGATAATGTGCCCGTTGACCG
>JBBPUK010000200.1:22884-35285 GCA_038094635.1 Tylopilus cervinicoccineus
TTGAACATGGCACGCTAGTCGTGCAATAGCAGCGAATCCGTCTTTGACCGGAACACGGTGGGTCACCCCGAGTTTTGTTTCCTCTGCTTACGAGCTTTCAGGTGCTGCCATGATGCCATGATAACCAGAACCACAGAGCAGAACAGATCGTGCGTCGAGCAACTTGATTCGACCGAGTCCATGTTCCAGCTCCCCGAGTAGTCACCAACACACAGCACAACTCCAGGCTGGCATTCATGGCTCCTGTCCAAGTCTTTGTCAGCGCCGGAATCATTTTTTTGGAGTTCTGCTCCGATCTTGAAGTCCAAGTGCGCACTCCATCTCGCCGTCCTACGTCACCAGATCACAGTTATGATGTCATGGGCGGGCCCAAATACTACACTTGCCTAATAAGTACGGTGCTCCTGGACCGTATATAAAAAGGATCTTATGGCGGGGCGAGTCCCATCTACTTCCCTCTATCCATCCACCAATAGCCGTATTCTCATCCGAAATGACCAGTTCTTCCAACCAAGATCCGAGGTGAGTGGGCTAGGAGACGGATGGGCGCGCACTGAGGCTGACGGACATGCCAGCAAGGTCTCGGGCCAGTTTCACTCTGTCAAGGGGTCCGCCGTCGAGACTGTGCGTTTTCACCTTGTCGTACTAGACGCGGTTTGACGTTCTCATAGGCTGGAGACATGATGGGCAACCAGGCCTGGTCGCAGTCGGGCCAAGAGGAACACACCCGCGGCGAGGCAGAATACAAGGCAGCTCAGACCAAGGGTTTCGCGGAAGGCGTTTCCGATAAGATGGGCGGTTACAAGGACTCGGTCGTTGGCGCTGTCAGTGGAGACAAGTCTCAGCAAGCCGCTGGTGAGTGTCGTGGTCACTGTCCATTGTTCCTCAGTCATGGTGTCGCCTGCAGGAAATGCGAGGAAGGAGAAAGGCCAGGCTCAGCAAGAGTTGAACAAGCCTGCAAACGTGTAAATTCTGGTTGTGAAGTAGCTTAGAGAATTGTACATTTGGAATGTTGTACTTTTGAAGCCTTTGATCAGGGGCATTGTACGTACATATGTGGACAATTTGTAGCAACGTCTGGCACACGAGATTGATTACGCCCAGCTACGTGGATTCTTCAAGACATTTATGATGCGCTCTTCCTCACTTCCTTCCAGCGTCCCGAGCTCTGACATGTACTCCCACCTCGCCGTCTCTGGTAAGCTCATCAAGATGCTCTCGATCCGCGCGGAAGGTGTCTTCAAGCCAAATTTGGTGCCTCTATCGTACACCAAGTTGAACTCCACGTATCTCCCTCTGCGCAAAAGTTGCCATCGACGATGATGGTCTGTAGGAGTGTCGCGTTTTTTCTGCAAAAGGGGTATGTACGATGGGATAAAGGCGTTGCCGAGACGGGAGATAAACTCGAAAATCTCCTCTGGTTCTCTCGGCCGCTTTACCTCCTCTGAGATGCGGGGATGCTTCTCGTTGGAGAGATCGTCAAAGAACAACCCGCCAAG
The DNA here is from genome assembly GCA_038094635.1 of Tylopilus cervinicoccineus. Lineage (NCBI taxonomy): Eukaryota > Fungi > Basidiomycota > Agaricomycetes > Boletales > Boletaceae > Tylopilus > Tylopilus cervinicoccineus. Next base: position 24,384 of record JBBPUK010000200.1, read on the forward strand.
TCCACGAGTCTCCTTTCGGTGCGGGATGAAGAAGTATTCGTCGCACCACTGTTTGAATGCACTGTACAACTCGTCATTCTGACAAGCCTCCTTCAAAGTTGTGTGAAAGTGTCTCGCATCGTCCTCATCCAGGTAGGACGGCGTTAGATCGGATCCACCCCCGAACCACCAGGCGACGATGTTGCCCATCTGCTCCCCTTCATCTGGTCGTTCAGAGATTTCAAAGTAGCGGTAGTTGGCGTGCACCGTGGGATCGAATGGGCTGCGGGGATGAATGACGAGGCTGATGCCCGCAGCGAAGAATGGGAGACTTTTTTTCTCGTCGTAGGGAAGGGAAGAATGATCGGCCCGCATCTCTTTGATAGCGGCCGGAGGAAGCACGCCGTGCACGACAGACACATTCACTCCAGCTTTCTCGAGCTTGGTGTGCAGCGTCGAGGGGGTTTGACCAGCCTCTGGGGCGCAGGAAAAGACGCACGACAAGCCTCTACCCCCGGACGCTCGGGTCCACGCATCACGCTTGAATCTCGGCGCGTTCGGGTCGAGCTCCTCGAGTGCTGTGACGATTTTGTCCTGGAGGTCGTCTATGAATGTTTCCACTTTTTTGCGCATCGGGTCCCCCATGGTTGCAAGCGCTAGAGTCGGGCGATTGTGCGGAGATCGCTCGAGACCAGGTCTTGGGGGATGAAGTCACGTGTTCCCCGGTAACAATGTGTTGCGGCGAGAGGCGTCTCGAGAGGGTTGAACAAGATCTAGAATCCCATCGACCATCGACATATCGTTTGACGCTCTTTGTACAGTCATGGATGCCCGTCTACGAAGGGTGAACAAGGAAATTTCAGGTCGGCGGTCGTGAGATATCTCAGGGTATATCGCTAACCCATACTCGACTCAGACTGCAAGAATGATAAATCCTCCAATATTAGTATCGATCTCGTTGATAACTCGCCTTTTCACCTCAAAGGTTCGTTTCCGGGGCCAAAAGACACGCCTTATGAGGGTGGCACATTCGAGGTGGTCAGCCAACACTTCTTCTCTTCACCGATGGCATCGCAGACCCTAGGCACAGGACATTGTGATCCCCGAATCGTATCCATTCCAGCCGGTCAAGATGAAGTTCATCACAAAGGTGTACCATCCCAACGTGTCCTCAGCTTCTGGTGCCATTTGTCTCGATATCCTGAAAGACGCCTGGTCCCCCGTCCTCACCCTCAAGTCCACGTTGATATCGCTCCAGTCTCTGTTGTGTTCCCCTGAACCGAATGACCCACAGGATGCCGAGGTCGCCAAACACTACACGACGAGCAAGCATAGCTTTGAAGAGACGGCGAGATATTGGACTCAAGTGTATGCTGGGGGGTCTGCTTCCCGAGGCAAGGCCCCTATGAAGGAACTGCAAAGAGACGAGGTGGCGATTGCTGGCCTTGAGAAGGCACACGTAGACCAATTTGAATGCCTCGGCTTCGAACGGTCGAAAGTCGTGCGTCTCTGACCAACTCTCCATTATCTGTTGCTCATCATAGGCCGATCTCCACGGGCAGATCGATGTGCTCCGGAGATTGAATTACCGCGGAGCGAACGTAGCAAATATATCGGAAGATAAAGTTGTGGAAGAACTGTTGAAATGACACGCCTGTCAGCATATCCTCCGCATGTGAATCCGCTATCGATGTCTGTATCCCTGGACCGTTGATGTCCCTGTATCTACTTTCCTCAGCACCCTTGCAGCCCATTCGTCCGGATCCTGCTTATCGTTTGTGTTTGTGCAGAACCTGACTGCTTGACAGTCACTTCTTGGGACCCCCGCGTCTTTCCTCAAGCGAACGGACAAGACCCCATCGCCTATCCTTATGTCAGCTGACCGAAAGAAATTTATTCGGCAGAGCATGGCGAGGAATGCAGTGAGAGAGATGCGTGCCCTTTTGCCGTGTCACGATACGCCGCCCGTTCTCGTGAATGAATGTCGCGTTTTCTGACCACCATCTCAATTTCTAAGAACGCGTTGACGTTCGGTGTCTGCTAGCTCGGTCGGTGGAGCATGCATAATGTGATTCCAATTCCCAGGTCTTGTTGCCTTTGCAGCAAACGTGCCACATCCCCGAATGGCAAGTGACTAATTGCAGACGACAAATTAGCGAGATTGAGACTGACGATAATCTAGATCTGGAGCGTACTGGGCGAGGGGGGTCCGTTGCACACCTCGCGAGGCCGCGCGAGGAATGTCTTGCAGGCGATCCTCTGCGACCGCGCCCAAAGGTGTCCTGCGTGGATCACCCGCCTTGAAGGCGCGTGGAACCCCTTGTGTACCAATGACAAAAATAATATCGATAAAGAGGAGTGAGACAGAAAAGTATTAAAAAAAAATATAGAATATAAAAAAAAAATAAGTCATGATTTGTCTGTCTGCTGGGAACGTCGTGACCATATCCAGAATGTGGGGTAGATGGGGCGAGCTACAACTCAAATTATCAAAAAGCTTAACTAACATCGGGGTGACATCAGAGCGCTTTGGCAGGCGTGAACGAAAAAAAAAAAAAAAAAAAAAAAAAAGACAAGGAACAACGAGGTGATGGTGAACGAGTCCAGCACGTCGCCAGGAGGGCCGCATGCGTGAAATTAGCCATGGAAACCGCGTGGGACACTCCTGGCCTACTATATTGGCTATGAACCAAGCCAGTGCGTGACAAATTCAATCGAAATTGCCCCCACAGCTGATTTGGAATCATAGCATATAGAAGCAAGGAGTGACACCAAGGGCCACTCAATGGCTGGTTCCAGCAAGCAGTCCAAAGCAAAAAAAAAGGTGGGGACAGAGGGAGGAAATGGGGGGGGAGCTGAGGCTGGTGGGGACTGCGAGAAAATCGGATGGGGGAGGGGGCTCAAAGACTTTTTATCCTGTCGCAGCGATGGTTGCTTTATACTGTCCCTCGTCACCCCGGTTTATTGATTTATTTTATCGGTGCGATCCTCGCGCTTTTTTTCGGAGCCACGCCTCCACATCGCACCACACGCCGGTTCTTTTCTGTCACACAATTTTTTTTTTGTACCACTGATCGGACATGCTGTAGACGAGTCAGAAATGGAAATCAGACACGGGTGTCCTTGTGCACACGGCAACGGCAACGTTGAGCTGATAATGACCAACATCAAGGTCCGCCACCCGCACCGCACTCCGTGGAGAGCGCACAGCCGAGACGTCGACGTCGAGTTCATCCGTAAGCGTTTACACACGACGATAGGGACAGAGGGGCTTACGCGAGTACTCTTTTGAGTTTAGGATGACAGCATCCCGCGTGAGAGTGTCATTGCGTTGGTATACATACATCCGCTCTTCGAAGGTCCACGGGGATCAACATGTGTGCTGCACATCGCCCGAGGGCACTCCAAATGGCCAGCAAGACGGTGACCAGCTATAGTGCATCGGCATAGACAGGCGGCCGTCCTTGCTCTCAGGAAATGAAAGCAATCGAACGTGACCACACGTCGACTGCGGAAGGGAGTATTGCATTTCTACCGGATATGGGGCAGTGCTGGAGAGGATGTCTTGGTGCTTCAAGGGAAGGACTCATTTGCCACAATCACGTTGGAAGTGGAGAAAGACCTATTAAGGAAGTGGGACTGAGTCCCACCAAAGGAAATTCGAATGTAACGGCATTAAGGGGACGATGCAGTCGCTATACTCGCCTTGAGCCTTCCACTCCGAGCGGATCAGAAAGAACTTGAGGGCCCCCCTTCAACATGCTGCTTTCTGCACATGCAGAGACAGGTGTCACGCTCGAGTGGAGCGCCTTCGGTATTCTTAGGCTAACCGACCCACCTGAATTTTATCCCATGCCCTGAAACCCGAGGAAGTGGCTAGACATTGTTAGTTATTCCAATGTCCGCAACGACATCCTGGGCGCAGAGTGGTGGCGTCGGATACAGCAAACGACCTGGACGTTCGCCATTCATTGACAACCGGCAATGTGCACACACCTACCCTGCCATTGCCGACGTTCGTCGAGTGCGTGATCACCATCAGGGCACCGTTCCACGCTGTGACTCTTCTGCCTCCAACAGCATTTTCATGCGTGTATACTCCACTGTTTGCTTGGAAAACGTGTCGCCAAAGAGGACAAGGCCGCGCGTTTCATACCCCTTCGTCGAGCGTCGCAGGTAAAAGACTGTTGCACCTATGTTCGAGCGATAGTATGCCGCGCAGCGCAGTAGGCTCGTCCCAATGCCTTGACCCTGGAAGTGTGGACGGCAAGGGAATTTTCTGGACCGTGGTGCCGTGATCGCCGCCCGCTGTACGATCATAACAGTAGTGCCGATAAACGGAATGGAGACATAGATAACAGCGGCTGCCTTGTCCCTAGAAGGCCCAAAGGCACCGAAATGAACCCGTATTTGTCCCCATCGAGACGAACGTAACCGAGTGACTCGTCCGGCCACAGGACCGAGTGACGCAGCTCCTCTGTCAGGCCTGCCGTGATCTGCCTGATATACAATGTGGATACTGAAAATACGCAGTTAGGGCGCTGATACGTGTACACACACTTCTTGGCCACTTACTCTCTAAGTGGGGGGGCTCCGGCGTTCGCTTCGCACTCTCCGCCATTTTTTTCTCGCGCTTAGGCTCCGATTACCCTGCAGGTTCGTTGCAGGAATGTCTTGCTGACGCACGCTTGCCTAACTAGGCAGGTGACCGGCAACCCATCCTCGAACAAACACGACTGGAGCCTGCGACATGGACGGCAGACTTGTCGCAACACGAGACATGTGCAGAAAGACTGTTACAATCCCATCTCGGGTATACATATTATACCGTGGCCTCGTGGACCAACCTGTCGACAACGTGAATTACGTGCAACTCTTGATCCTACGTTCTACAGTCGCCGGGCATGGGCTAGATGGGGCCCATCCTATGTGCGCGAGTGCTGCATGCCATGCTTTTTTTTTTTTTTCTACAGTTCCTACAACGCATTCTGCTCTAGTTCCAATTGGCAACACCAATACTTGACTTCTCCCAAGATCTTCCTGATCGGTTTGCGTTCAAGATGAGCGACTTCCTTAAGCAGCACGACATGACTAAATTTATATGATCTACCTAATAGTGAGATGCGCGCCCATATATAAATGCAACCTCCATCAGATAAATTTTCTTCAAGCTACGTGTGTTGATCCGATCAGCGCCATCCTTTCTTGGTGGCCATGTGCCTGTACACCCCAGCGGACCACAATTGTCCACAGAAACCTCCGTCTAATTAGATGAGACCTCGCTTGATAGACCGTTTTGCCTAGCGGTGAAGTGCCAGACGCCATTTTACACTTCGAACTGAGGTGTGACACATGGTGTAGGTGAGGCATCGAGCCTGTCGCTCTTATCGAACAACCATGACAGTTAAAGGACGACATTCTCGGCACATTTTGTCCGTACATGTGCGCGTGTGTGCTCGCTGTGCAATGGTTGTGTCGGAGTTGGAGTCTTGCACGACCAGCCGCACGTTCAATGAACCAGGCACGTCTCCATGTCGGTCCAAGTACCAATGTCTAGGATGCGACGCGCCGTATTTAGTCCCTTGGCTCGTTATGAATCGCTTACCAATGTGGCTCGCTATTTCCGATGGCGTCTACCAGTCCAGCCGTATCTCACTTATCTAGGATGCTTTTACCGCGGTGTATTTCACTTGCTCCGCTCTCTCTGCCGGAACAGTCCATTGAAGCTTATTGACATCATCTCGACGAGGTTTTGAACGGTCGCTGTCACTCGCTGACAGCCTCAGTCCATTTTGGTTTCCGACGCACGTGTTCTGGTCTTGGTCGGCGTCTGGCCTGATACAGGTTTGCTGATCTCTGTTCTCATGTGGGAGCACATACAACCTATTCTAGCCTCCTTGAAATCATCATGGCTACTCTTCCCGATCCAGGAATTAGGGTTGGATCAGCGATACTCCATTTGTGAAGTGTCTGTCAATTCTATAACGTACAATCTTGCCTGGCAAGTATGAACGCAGGGTAATCCCCTTTTCATCACACTGCGTTGGCAGCATCTCCGGACTCTGCGGGCTTGGATAAACCCTTTTCCATTTTCTCGGGTCGTTGAGTGTCGTCTACCGCATTTGGGGTGGCGATTTGTGAGGTCCCTTCCCTCTCTCGTGCTTCTACCACGCTTTTGCGCGCCTCGAAACCACCCGCCCAGCCAAACCAGTGGTTTCTGGGGCAATGAGGCCCTCGTAACGCAAGCATCCCAAGTTGAAACGCGTACAACGCCAACAGCAACAAGGAACAAGCCCGCCAACCATGTTGGACGAACACCTGTGTCCCGACGGACGTTCCCATGACCTGCCCAATGAAAAGCTACGACCATCGGTACAATCCCCCATTATCATACACGTTCGCGTGCTCACCGAGAGAATGAGAATGGCATTCAAGCGAGCCCGTGCTGCTGCGGAGATGCTATTAGGTGGTCATTGTCAGTGCGTCTACTTGCCACCGCTGACATAGAGACCCACTTAAACACTGCAGTGGACAACGACACTTGCTGCATTTGACGAGCAGCGTCGAGCCCGAAACAGGCAATGACCACCGCGGACACATTGATGCCACCCGCAGCGGTTTGAACAGACTGAAAAACGAGAAGAACCAGCGTTGCCACCAATGTCGCATACCAGGGCACGAGTTTGTCAATCAACCGGCCCGTGAATGGGCCGACCAGCACACCGAACATGCCGACAAGTCCGAAAAGGCCGATCTCAAGTCTGGAACAGTACGTAAGTCACGTGAGTCGGAAGAGACGCCGAGATGAAGATCACCCACGTCGAGTAGTAGTATGGCGGTCCACCAAGCAAGAACGTCAACGTGACCCAGAAACTGCTGAAACATGCGCTGGATGCAATGTTGATCAACGCAGTCTGTATCAGGAGTGGTTCCGTCGTGGCGTATTTGGCCATTGTGTATAGAATTTTGAAGTACGTCAAGTCGCGATTCTTGGCTGGGTAATCTGGTAGGATGAAGTACGCGCCGACTAACACAAGACCTTGGACACCAATGGCCATGTAGTAAACTATCCGCCATGTGTTGAAGTTGCCGATGACCCCCGCGAGTACTCGCGCGATCAGGACTCCAAGCATGAGACCAGAAAGTACCACAGACAGGGCAGACGCTCTACGTTCTGGTGTAGCTAGATCGGCCGCAAGAGGCATGAGGATTTGTGGAGTGACGCTGGAAACACCGATCAAGAAACATAACGCTTCAAAGACCCGAAGATTGGATGTTATGCCCAACCCGATTGTGAGGGTGGTGGACACCAGAACTAACAACAAAATAAGCGGCCGTCGTCGAACAAGATCTCCGAGAGGGGATAACAGAAGGAGACCCGTCGCATATCTGACCAGCGTCCTGAGTACCCACACGGATTCGTACATTATGTCCAATATAACTTACCCTGCCTGGATCAGGGTGGGTATCCTGTGGGATGGCTTGCCCTCAATGGTGTCTCTAGAAAGTGGTGAATCCACTTACACCGATACTTCGCTGTAGGTAACGTTGAAAGACTTTGAAAATTCGACTAAAACACAAGGGATGAGCCAGCTAACAACTATACACGGAACTCTTCACGCACTCAACAATGGTTGACAATAGTATAAATTTGCAACGACTGGGAAGATATAAGGAACGATCTGCAGGGTTGGTCCAAGCACGAACCAAATGTACTAGCAAACCCAAATGAGGCGTTCAACAAAAGTCCGAAATGGAATGGCTTGTCAGGATGATAACGAAGATTTCTTGGAATCGGAAGGACTCCAAAGTCAGTCGAAGGTGCGCCACCGTCGTCTGCTTTGCCTGCAGGGAGTGCTGGGCTTGACCCACGCACTGTAGTGTCGGTCGAAGAAAACATGAGACCATTTCTGTGAATGTCCGGAGCATAAATAGTGGTAGACGCAAGACGAACCTGATATGGGACGAGGATAGGTCAGCAGGCGTCATGTTTAAGCGTAGTTTTCCCATGTCTCTGTAGATGGATGAGCAGACGGAGAGAACACGACGAGCCTGGGATCGGCCGTGTGGGCCGCGCTAATGAACTTTGGATTACAAAGGTAGTTTAGAATGTGTAAGCCTGTGACGAAATTCTACGGCCGCCAGCAAAGCCTGTTCACACCACTATACTCTTGGCGGACAAATTTTCACTTCATGAACATCTCTGATAGTGAGCTAGATTCAAGCATTTCTCTTGCTTCTTATACTGCCGGCCTTTCATAGTTAATTTTATGACATTCTGGCACTCATGGCCATGGCATATAGTACTCTAAAGTTATAAACTACTTAATATGGTGTGGACCATTGAACTCTTTCAGTGCAAATTTTATACACTTTCATATTAACAGCATAATATTCTCTTCAAAGGGAGATTTTCCTCCAGAAAAAATGGTGCCTGGCTCCCTCAAGGTACTATTGACTATTTATTTCCATGTTGCCTGCAGATCCTAAAATTAATGATTGATTTTCATCAGCTTTTTTGTAATCAATTACATAGATAGATATCTGTCCATCTCATTCTGTGAAATTAATCCTAGTCTTTGTCTGCATTCATAATCTACCATTTTAGCCTATCCATCATTGAAAAGGATGATATAAACCTTCTAAAAAAAGGATATAGAGTTTTCAGGTACATAAATCATCTCATAGCTAGAAGCATATCTACACATTACTTATGATTGATGAACACTTCCACTCTAACAAACAATTCCATGACTTGACCAAGAAATATAGGGATGAAGTTAGGGTAACTAAAAAAGCATTCAAGAATAGTGCATAGCAAGAAAGAGTAGTAAATTTAATCTAAAACATGCCATTTTCGAGATGCTATGAATATACAGTATTACCAGATGTCTGGGTAAACATTCCATTATAAAATATATATATATATATATTAACATTGATCTAAGAATTATATATGTTGTAAGCACAATCTGCTGGATTTGGCAAGCCACTCCTAGATTAAAGCATACAACCATAACAGCAGCAATTTTATATCTTTAGTCAAATAGCTCTTTGTTCACAATAAGCTTTATGTACATCATACAAGCAGTTTGGCAAGTACTGTCAAGCAGACCTCAAAAACTATTGCAAAAGGCCATATGTAATATGAAGATTATATATATACATATACTGTACATATATATATATAATAAAATTAGTTTATGGACTTTCTTTTTTTAATTTGTTCAAAACTCTGGCTAGTTAGATATCTTACTAGAATAGACTGGATAGATCTATACAGCTGTCTATATAAAAATATTTTATTGATATATTGTATGGCTTGAATAGCTTGAAAAGTAATATGAAAAAATATAGCTATAGTATTAGAGCTATAGTATAGTATATATCATGGGACTATTTCATTGATAGTATAGCCCATTAATAATATATCCTTTATGTCCAACATACTTATGAGATCAAAAAGATAGATCATGGATATGTTGATTAATTATATACAATCCAATATCTTAGAGCTTATATATATAAAGTAATAATATAAAAGCTCATTAAGCAAAAAGATAAATGAATATGACATAAAAATTTATATATACTGATACAACCCCTAGAACAATCCAAGTATGATGATGAGGGAAGATATATATAGAAGTCTGTGATTGTTAAGTGAGGACATTTTAGGAACTCAATCATACCTAGACCATGAAGGGCCCTTCTATGATGAAGGAAAACCACCATAGAACAGACTGAGGTTGCCCTCAGCCATCCCAGCCAGTATATACCATAGCATATATACATCATGTGATCTAGATAATCTATATATACCAGGCTACCCTATGCCCTTGTCACCATATGACATCCCCTTTTCATGTCTGGACCTTAGCTAGCTGTGCTCCACCTGCAGTGTTGTGCCTTACACCCTTGACTCATGGATCAGGCATGTGCACCACACCTATGACCCTCATTTCTATGGCATCCACAGTCCAGATCTCAGATTCTTGTGGCATTTCCACTATTGATGATCTCTGCTGAGATCCATTGTGGCTGATTTATGAGCTGTTATCCATTATGCCCTTGTGGCCATAACATATATAATATATAGATATAGAAATACAATCTAAAGCACCATGCATTTGACTATTAAATAAAATATATTGAAATCTATATATCTTTAATTGAATAGTTGGAAAGCATTAGATCTAATTCAATGAGAACTATATTTTAATTTTCAATCAACATTCAGTAGATATTGGAATGACTCTTAAAATAAAGATCTCATCAAAAAAGTGCTTAGGGAGTTCACCAGAAGTCTTGAAAGACTAGGACTCAAGATTTACATGTACTTATCTCTGACTTAGGAAGAAAAAATCAATAGAACTAGACTAAGGACTTTAGTTAAGCTCCTAGAATTTATATAGTCTACTACTATATAGCCACTGATGCATAGACCATCTGTCCCATAAGGGAATTCTACTATATTAGAAAAACACTAGACTCTGATGACTATAGTGACTCCAAAAATCATTTTCATACTAATTCCAAATGTGGTGTGTGAAGTACACCACCAAGCACCATGGGAATTTAGCTTAGCTTTGGTGGAGATAAATATAGTACATACTCTTGGCTACAAATTTGCTCCATAAGTCATGTAATTTGATTTATAGCATGCAAAGATATGGACATTTTAAAATAGTAACACCATAGAAATAGTTTTTTCACTTTTGACATAATGAGTGGGATCTCTATTAAATTATAGAGAAATTGTTGTTGTTTGTGGATACAAACAATAATATACATATTATGGCCACAAGGGCATAATGGCAACAGCTCACAAATTGGCCACAATAGATCTTGGCAGACAATACCATGGTGGAGACACTAATAAGGATCTGGGATCTGGGCTATGGAACACATGGCACAACATTA
>JBBPUK010000201.1:4631-18843 GCA_038094635.1 Tylopilus cervinicoccineus
TAGTTCTGGAGTGAAACAAGATCTTGAGAGGTCTAGAGTGACAAGGTCAGATTGACCTGGGAGATGAAGTGTGAGAGGTGAGTCTTGAGGACTTGAGAGACTTAGATCCAATGATGAGGTAGCCCATCAAGAATAGCTAAAATTGAGACTAAGAAATATAGAAGAGAATTTACAGCTTAAGTAGTGCTGAAAGTGGCACTTGACTAAGCATAGGAATGTAAAGGAACAATGAAGAATCAGGATGACCAATAAATGGGCCAAGTCATATGATATGGAGAGTGAATGAGAAAGGAGGAAGAAGTCATATAATATAAGGGGCCAATGAGGTAATAGCAGAAGAAGTAGAAAGCATAGATTATTATAGACATACCAGGGTAGTGAAAATAAGACCTATGGAGAGGGGAATTTACTGTGGACAGATAGGAAGGGTTTGTAGACATAGAAGAGAGCTGAGAAGAGCCAAGTCTAGAAGGGAAGAGCCCAAGCACTAGTAGCAAAGATAGAAGAGAAAAGTTATAACATAAACTAAGAATATAGTAGACTACCTCATAATACATATGGTCAGGAGAGAAAAAGTATATGCATTATGAGGGATATACAGTACTAGATCCATCACACATCTGTGACATCTGTGACATAAACAATATATATGCAATAGCTAATTACTAGGCTTAGAGGACTGGTGACTCAGAGTAAAGAAATGATCTAAAGTAGTTTGTTGGGCATGGATTAGCTCTTCTTAGCAAAGGAAAATATGGAAGTGATGAAGATGGATCAATAAATGGCATTATCATGAGAAATATTGGGGGTATTGACCTTGTCATCATTAAAGTCAATATTGATCACCTTATCATCCTGCTCTGCCATTTCTTGCACCACCTTTGCCACAATCACCTTGTCTCCACCTTTGACAATGTTCATCACTGAGTCTGAACCCTTTGCTTCTTCTTTTGGCTTAAGGAACTCATCAAGTAATGACAGCATTTCAAAAATATATTTCTATGCTTGGAGATCTGAGATTGACTTGAAAACAGCTTCTTTGACAGTGGTGAGCTGTGGAACTGCAGAATGTGTAGAAATACAAATTTTGAGACCAGTTCAGTTGGCAGCTGAATTCACAAGCTTTTTAATTATAGCAGTGGCTGCACTGATGTCATTTTTAGCATTCATAACAACTTTGAAGGCAGACTGCCAGTCAGCCTTGTTGTAGTGGGTCCTGAGATCATCTCTGAGGTATTTTTCAGTCTAAGATAATCCCATATCAGTGGCTGTAAATTTCCAGAGGACTACCCAAGCAGCAGAATTGACATGAGCTAGCATGAAAGCAGAGTCACTATACAATGTGATTTCAGTGGACATTTGTTGCATGAAGGGAATGCTGACACTTATATTTGAGTTTGTATATACTTTTAACAATTTGCAATCATTTCCTATGAAATCTGATTCCAGACCTGCTTGGTCATGAGCATTCCTTCCAGCAGGTTTATTTTGTAGACATTATGCTCATTTGCATCATTGAGTTCAATCACCCATTGGTAAAATTTACAGAAATAAAGTGTCTTTAGGCAATGAATAATGCTGACATCACAAGATTATAAGAATGGCATCATATTGAGTTCAAAAAATTTTAGCTGCACATTTGTTGGCTCATAATCAATCATGTGTCCAGAGAAGTTGTCCACAAAGAGCACATCTGACAATTTATAACATATATTTTGTAGTCAAACTTGATAAGCCACCTAGATAGAGTCAAATGATCAGTTTTACATCAGAGGAGAGTGATGTGCCTCACTCCTCAAAGAGTGCTGATGTCATCCAAGCATTTTTACTGTTCTGGTAATAACACCCTTGTTAATCTAGTGTTTTCTTCTCAAAGCATTGAAGCTTCCAAGACTTTTCAATAAACATCAGATCATATTTTTTTGCTACCATTAGCATTGCAAGCAACATCAAGAGTATTGTGAAATTTCTCTTTCTTTTTTCCACTCATTTGCTTCATTGCAAGACCATGATCCAGAGGTGCACTAAATCAGTAAGATTAATTTAACATATCCATAAATTGGAAAAACTCACAGGGGAAAAAAAGATATTTCATTAAAATTCCAGCAATCTTGGGGTGGAAATTTAGATAAAATGTGTTGGACTTGTATGCACTCAGCCTTAATAATAGTGACATCAATAGATCCAGCCTCACCATGGTGGTGGTGTTCCCAAATCTTATAGACATGACAAAAAGACTTTAACCATCCATCTTTTAAAAGCCTCTCCTTCTCTAGAACATTGAAGAGTTTCTCAAATCTGAAATGCTTCTTCTTTAACATTGGTCCATTGACCTACTCTCCCTTTACCTCCATATGTTTAACCCATAGGAATAAGGCCCTCTTGACATCAAGGCATGTAACAACTCATGGTTGCTTTGAATTAAGAGCAGAAGGGTTCCCATGGGCACATTGTTCTAAATCTGGGTGTTCTTGCAATTTCCATAAGAGAGTTGACTGCATGAAAACCAAGGCCCCAGACTTGAGGGTTGCAAAATGCTTGACAATGTCTTTTTGGGGAATTTTTGGATGTGCATCAATGTAAGCAAAGATGGTGAACCATTCAGTGAGCTTGAGATTCTGATGTGTGTTTTGAGATGATGAAACTCAGGGTCCAGAAGCATCAGTTTCACCAATAGGTATGTGAGCCTTCAGCTGGGGATGAGGTTTTTGCCTATCAGCAGGCATGGATTTAATCTGGATTGAAAAATTGAGACCCTGGCCACAGAACCACTAATACTTAGCCAGTGTTTTTTTTTACTGGACAGGTTCATTTGAGCTCTAAGCTCCACACATCCCTCTCATGTACAGTCATCATAATGCATAATGGCTTGCTCAGGTCAATGCACAATGCATTATGCATTATGCATGTAATTTACACTGCACCATAGTGGGAACCCAAAAATCCTATGCAATATGAGATTTATGCATTATGACAGCATGCATTATGAGGTAGTCTACTGTACCTATTGACTTTCCTACCTTTGTCTCTCCAGTCCCACTAGTGCCCATACTGGTAGTGCTTGATAGGCTTTTTCCGAACTTCACATATGAGTGATATTGGTTCTCGTGAGCATGGCAATGTATCCTGTGCTCAGCGGACGGAGGCAACCAGGTGCCATGTGATGTTCCCTGTTATCATGGCATCCTTCACCCTGACTCGACGCTCTGTCTCATAAAACAGTACTCTGATCGTTTAGACTCGCTTTGATCAATTGTCAATCTGGCGAGTCTCGTTCTGGAAGAAGGTGGGTGTGTTCTCGTCCCTTACCCTTGAAAGTATCAGTGGTGTTGACCAGAACGAGCGGGCATTGACAGTTGCAGGATACACAGCATTGCATCAGGCCGATTAACCCCCGCTGTTCCCCATTCGATGTACGCCGAGCTAGCTGCGACTTAGCAGCCAACCACTTGCCGGGCTGTGCAGTCAGTAGCACTGGTGGTTTGATGGTCGTGCGTGTCGCCACGGGCGCACTCCGCACTAAGGACGTTTGCTCATCCGTTTCAAGGAAAGTCTCGCACGCTTTCCACAACCACGTCATTTTCCTTACGTATGGGCGACCAGGGGGGCAGTTCTAGCTCCAACGGAAGAAAGACTCTCTGAGCAAGCTTTTAAAGTGTGACAGCTCGACCCCATTCCCGGCTTCTCACATCCGAGACTCGCCACTGTGCATCCTGTTCCGTGGGTTCCGTCACCCCGTCTGGCTCACCTGTTTCGCCCTGATGGTGAATTTGAAGAAAGAGCTCGAAGAGCTCGTCCACTACCGCAATGCGTACTTGTTGGCTTTTTCGGCGACGACGGGGTACATCTGCTTCGGATGGGACATCGGGCTGATCGGCGGCGTCCTCGCGCTTCCTTCGTTTCAGCAGTATTTTGGGCTGAACAAGGAGTCGGTGGCAGCACGCGCCGCGTTGAGCGGGAACATCGTCTCTGTCCTCCAGGCAGGCGGATTGTGGGTTCCAACGATCTTTATCGTGGAAGAACGGAGACTAATGGTTTATCGCAGCTTTGGATCGTTGATATCCACCTGGTTCGCGAATCGCTACGGAAGGAAACCGTCTATGCTTGCCTCTGCGGTCATCTTCCTCATTGGGAGCGTGATACAGTCGATCGTGGGGCTCGGCAGCTCGCCTGCGGTAGGGCTCAAACTCTTGTATTTCGGTCGGTTCTTTGGGGGTGTCGGCGTCGGCCTAATGGCCGCGCTTGTGCCAACTTACGTATCGGAATGTGCTCCGCGGGCTATACGTGGCCGTTGTACGGGCAGCATCGAGGTCGCCGTGGGACTGGGGAACATGCTAAGTTGCAAGTATTTTTTATCTCTCGTGACATTGGCCATCTCACATGGTGACTTCCTTATCTATAGTCTGGGTCAACTATGGCGTGTCAGTCCAAATTCCTTTTGGAGAAATACAATGGCGCCTTCCTATCATCGTTCAGCTTATCCCAGGCATCCTTTTCTTCTGTTTCATGCTTTTCCAGCCTGAGTCGCCTCGTTGGCTGGTGGAGAAAGAGCGTTATGATGACGCAGCGAAATCCCTCGCCTATATCGCGCGTACCGACCCGTCTTCACCGGCAGTCCAGCTCACCCTTTCCGAAATCCGTGCAGATTTTGTTGGCCGTCACAAACTCAATCTCTTGACCCAATTCCGCAAGATGGGTGAGAACCGAATCATCGCCCTGCGTTGCTTCATCCCCCCGCTCCTCACCTTCTTCCAACAATGGACGGGGACGAATGCGATCAACTACTACTCCCCTCAGATCTTTGCCGCACTCGGCATCTCAAGTACGACCGCGTCGCTCCTCGCAACGGGTATCTACGGCGTCGTCAAGTTCGTCGCTTCGTCCCTCGTCCTCGCGTTCGTGATCGAGTCGTGGGGACGCAAACGCACGCTCGTGTATGGCGGACTTGCGCAGGGTCTCATGATGCTTTGGATCGGGGGGTACGCTGCCGTGCACCCCGCGCCGACCGTCGTGCCCGCGACGTACGTCTCCATCGTCGCGGTGTACCTGTATGGGGTGTTCTTTTGCCTCGGCTGGGGCTTCACCCCCCTCGTGCTCGCTTCCGAGGTCGCACCCGGGCATCTCCGCCCAGCAGTGATGGCACTCGCAACTGCGGTGACATGGCTCTTCACGTACGTGATCGCGCAGATCACGCCAACGATGCTGGCGAGAATAACGTGGGGAACCTACGTCGTCTTCGGGGTCGCGAGTGTGCTGATGGCGGCGTGGGCGTGGGCGGGGGTTCCTGAGACAACCGGGGTACCGCTCGAGGATGTGCGATGGTTGTTTGAGGCACGTCCACTATGGGTGCGGTTCGTGCAGGATGCACCTGGGGGACGGTGGCTCCTCGGGAAGCGGCGCACAGAGAGCGTAGAGGAGCTCAAGAAGCAAGCAGAGGCTGGCGGAGGGGACACATGTCGAAACGATGTATTGGATGAGAATGCGCTGCCCGAGAAGCGGTCGAATGTCGTACCTGGCGACGACCAGCTCATTATCTGAGTCGGTTGAAGTGAGGTACATGTGTCGACATGACATCGCAACCCCCGAGCGATGTATTTTCTTCTAGACAGGGAAGTTCTTTGTTGTCGACACAAGGCTACACGAAATGAAGACATTGGTATCCAAGGCTACAGCGCTTGTTGGAAGCATGTCATATGTACTCGATCCCACCGGGGAAAACTAGTCACAGAAACGAACGATGCACGTGCGCAGAAAAACGACCGAACGAGCCAAGCATGCGTCGACGCGTGACCGAGGCTCAGGAAAGTAAAAAGCACAAAGGTCGAAGAGTATAATGGGGGTATATGTGGCAGGAGAATGTAATATGTACCTGTCAGAGAGAAGCATCGTGCTTAAAAGGGTTTCCAGAGATCTAGTTTCCTTTCCGGGTCGAGGGTTCGGCTACGCCGGCTCATGCCGCCTATCTTGTGTGTAAAGGGTGTCCTCCGCTCAGCGGCGTCGTGGCGACGAGAAAAGGCACTCGTGTCGCGCTTGCTCGGACTAGAGGACCAAACGCGTCAAGACCATCGATATAACAACAAGGCACACCAACCATTTCGATTTGGAACCTGTCGCACTTGCCGGAGCAGCAGTTGGTGATGTCACGTTAGCCGCCCCAGTCGGAGCAGGGAGCGTCGGGCTAGTGGTTCTGCCATCGGAACCACCGTGAGTTTGAGCAGCTCCGGGAGTAGCAATGACGGGAAGAGCTGTTTGATTGGGTCCAGGGACAGGGATGCTCGCATAATAACCCTGGAAAATGTCGTTTTGCGGACCGTCTAAAAAGTTGTAGAGGTCATTGTAAAAGGGAGGGGAATAGGTGCCTTCAAACATCTGGGCCAGGGGCAAAGGTGAGCTGAGTCGAGGGTACACAATAAGAGGAGGTAGTTACGTTGTTCCCTTCCTCTTGGAACCAATAGAGAGGTGACTTGGCACCATATGTACAGTTTCCAGGGACAGCGTTGGGCTTTTTGTTGTCTGGGTCAGCCCCGCAACGACGAGCGACTTTCGGTTCGGCAAGCGCAACAGTAGAGGTGGAGTTGGTAACATTACACTGGAATCCGTTCATGTACTCTGTGTGAATGTCGATAAGGATATATACCAGAGCAGAGGCGATGCGTACGCTGTTCTGAGCCACTATCGGGAGAGTGAATCCAAAAGAAGGCACAAATACAATTATTGCCTGGGCAGGGGGGCATCTTTTGGGGGACGGCGAAATCAGTGTATCGATTCCAGACACAGGTCTGGTTTACACTGAAAATGGTAAAGTCTCCTGGTTGTACCTGAGAGACGTCGCTCTTGTACGCAATGGCTAGCGCGCAGCCCTTCACATCGCTCAAACCTGTGGTGTGGTATTCCGAGGGGGGAGAACCGGGGCAGGGATCGTTGGGCTTGTTTGGGTTCTGGATGTTACCACCTTGTCCACTGGCGTAATAGGTTGTAGCGTCCTTGGTGCAGGCTATCTGCATGGTGGCGTTCTGACCGGCGGGGAGCTCGAAGACGTCGTCTGGGTGAGGAGGGTAGGAGAGGTGATTGTGGAACCACCACTTTTCGAAGGTCAGGTGCATGAGGGGGGCGACGGGGCGATTGTCGTAGTCGAACGTGTGTGAGGTGACGTTGAATCCCCACATGGAGGGGTGCCAGATGGCTGGGGGGGGTGTCAGTCAGTCCGAGACGGCAGCGCAGAGACGAGACAGAAAGACAGACAGGCATGAGCGGACACGAGACGAAGAGAGGAAAGGACGAGCGCGAGCGCGAGCATGGCTGGACCTGCCAGAGATGAAGAGAGAGGACGGATGGAGACTGGCGAGGCATGTCGTGGTCGAATATAAAGTAGACCGGGCCGGACGGAGTAGTGTCACGCTGTCATTGTTGTGACATGTGACAGTCACGTTACCTAGCAATGCCCGTCGATGCTGATCTAATCTGGGGATGATCCCTTGCGCGGAGATTGTCGCAAAACGTTGCCAGCGATTGGCACGGTTACCCGTCGAAAATTCCGAGTGCATGTGCCTTTGAAATTTCAGGCTTTGGCCTGTTGGCTCGCCTCGATCTCGCCTCGTGACACAAACCAGTGCAGGTCTGGTCGTCTCCCTTTCTCTGGAATGTCAAAGCGGAAACGGAAAAGCGTCTGCTCACAGGTTCGCTTCCTCAGCATTGTTTCCCCGTTACTGCCTGGTCCACACTCCACATGTCGTCGCCTCCATATAATCTAGTGCTCCTGCTGCCATTGCTGCTCACTCCTCGTCGCTCCTCTCCATATGCTGCCCAAACAGGCTACCACTCCCACCTCTGCTCTCCCCACGCGTCCCCGGAGGCCTTTCGTGTTTGTTTGTCCCGTAACCGCTCCAGACGGCAGCGTCGGATACGACCGTCCTCTGGAGAACTATTTTGACACGTCCATGACAACGCGTCTTCTTCCCTCTCTGCCCCCATCTAGAGTATGTACCCCCTTGCCCTCTCGGGACTGACAGTCACGCGGTCTCCGATCATAGCTATATGACACGGTCGCGCGCGCTCACGATCATCGTTATTGGGTCGCCTCGGACATGCCCGATCCTTCCTGGTCTACTCCCCGCCCCTTGGTCCTCAACCCACGTGAGCGTCCTCGTTCACTTGCAAAGCTCACCGGCGATTCACCGGATTATATGGGGATCTTACCAGATCTACCAGGCTGGCATCCACGTCGATCCTCCTATGAAGACAGGCGTGGGGCCGTTGGCGTAACTCCAAGCGAAGTGAACACGCTCGTCCCCTACATACCCCCTATCGACACCAGCTCCCCGCCTCCGTCCAGGGAGTGCCTCGACGCAATGGCAAAAAGGTTCTTGGCGGATGTGCAAGCAGACTTCGAGGATTCTCAGCGCAATACTACAAACAACATCACCAACGTCACATCAACGGGTTCTTCTCTCGAGTCTGACGATACTTTCCTTGATTACGACACCGACAGTACTCTCGACGGTGACGTTCCTCACACACAACCCTCACAACAGACCGCGCAAGCAGACTCTGAATCTCACTCCCATGATGCCGATTTCAATTCGAGTACGGACCCGGATACGGACACAGATACGGACTCCGACACGAGCGAAGACGAGTATGACTGGAGTACCACCCCCATTCCTCCAACAGGTCCTGGGGCAAGGTGGTTAATTCCCCGTAAGCGTCCTTCTGTCGTGATCGTCAACAACAAAGATGTCACTATAAATGACTCGAGTGATGTCAACCGTGGTACAACTCCCAGTTCAGGCAGGGACGACCTTATTACACCCCCTCCCTCGTCTGACGAAGAGCACACCGGAAAACGTAGAAGGGGGGGGAAGACTGGCTCTCCAAGTAGAGTCAATAAGAAACCCAAGAGGCATGCAAGCGATACACCCGTACGGCAGTGTCGCAAGAGTATCGCTGCGCACCATACGGAAGCTAGTCCGTCTGAACATTCCCCGTCCCGTCTTTCGGGAAATAACACGGCCATGTCGCGTCCACCAATCTCATCTGTCACCGCTACCGCTCAGCAAATGCAACAGGTCCGGATCACATCACCTGGCATCGCACCCCCCAGGCTTTTACCCCACCCTAACATTGCCTCCACTCCCCCTAAATCATCCAAACTGTATCCTTGCCTCCTGGATGGCTGTACCCAAGTCTGTGCATCGGCCGGCGACCTTCAGAGACATCAACAATCCCTCCGTCATCGTGCCCCTTCCCATACGTGCATGGCGTGTGGCAAGTCGTACACGCGATCTGACGCGTTGAAGCGGCACTTGAACAGCAAGGCATCCTGTAAGAAGCTGCACGCCACGAAACTAGCCACTGGAACAGAAGTGGAAGGGGGACAACAAGGACAAGCGGAAGCGAACGACGAGGCGGTGCCGCAGGTCGTGGCCACGTCCTCTTGAACTCATATGATTGAGGTGTGGAGGCAGCGTGGCTCCTCCAATAGCATCCCACCACAGCACCTACTGGTTCCCGACGCCAACGGACCTCGAGGAAGCGTTTCAAATTGAATTGAATCGAAGCTAAGGAACCGACATGGTTGTTTTGGCGTTTTTAATGCACGTATAGCCCCTGCAGGTCGGGTTGGATTAACTTTATCATTGCACCACTCTTTTTTTTCTCTGCTTACTTTGCAGTGTCTCTCTTTGCAGTGTCTTGTCCGTCCTGTCATTGCTGTCGCCTGATTTGCTGTACTATGCTATGTGCTACATCAGTCACTTAATACATTATTGTTCATACTTTGAAATCCTGTGGAGGCGAGGACGGTGACCAGCGGAGGATTTGTTGCACGACATGTCGAACAATAGCATGCTCCAATGCTCTCCATTTTGATCACAGTCATCGCATGGGCCGTTAATCGTGGAAAAGAGAACAAGCGGCTAACATATCACCGAATTCTTGCTCCTCATGAGCACGTTCTGGAATGCCTTCATTCAGAGGAGGGTGGTCCGAGGGTGGTTAGGTGTCGAACGTCGAGCACCTGGATACCAACAACAAGTCGCGTGGCCCTCGCTCCGCCCCCGCCCAGTTGTTCTTCCGTAACGGGAGGGAGAGTCCGGCGTCTAAGCTCTGAATATCTGAGTAACATACGCGTCCAGGTGGCCAGCATTGAGTGCGGCGTGTGCCATGCGCACGCACGCGAGCAAGCGGAGGTGAAAGTATACTTCTCGATTCTCAAGCTCGAGGGTGGGTCATACGCATATGTCAGCATGCACGCACCGGATTCGAATGCGACACATGATGGGACGTCGAGTTGGGGTGGCCGCCTCAGTTCGCGCCCGAACGATTCGGCGCGCTCTGGAAAGACGTGACGTGCGATGCGAGTCGGGGACTACTAGTCGTCTCGTACACTACGACCGGAGGACGACTCGTTCTTCTCTCTATTTAGATCGCTGTTTCATTACGAACTTGAAAGCAGTGATCAACTGCCCTGTTCTTCTCGAAACTGATGATGCGAATGATCATCGTTAGTCGTCGGTCGAGCAACATGACAATATCACAAACATACCAAGGCTACAAAGTTTCTCTGTAGTTGACCTCGGTGGCAGACGTGCAAGCATTAGCCTATATGTATGAATAGGGGCGTGTTGTGGTGGAATCATGCAACACTATTCGTGATGGCAATGTTCTTGGCAAAGTATGTGGCACGACTTGTGATTGGCTGGGATAGCTTACTAACTGTCAACATGTCACGGGTAACAGAGTTACATGATGTTACCTAACGGCCAAGTTCAGAATGCTTCTCCACTAACTGATGTGCTGGTGACACTGTCGAATAGACTGCTAGGAGGTGTAGAATATATCCCCATAGTAGTACATATAATTCCAGAGGAACTCTGAGTGCAGGAACAAGCTCTGGAATACTTCAAAATGTGCCCACAACCCTAACAGATCAAAGCTGATCTCTGAGTGCACCAAACTACCTAAAGGCTTATCTGGCTGTGACATTCAGAGATAGGTGAAACAAAGTGTCAATAGACAGTGACATCTAAAACACTACAGTACATATACTGTATATAAGAATCCAGTCCTCCCTATAACCAATAGAGTACAATTGAGAGAAGTTTTTTCCTCTTCTTTATATTCTGAGTGATAAAGGTGAGCTGTATTGAATAGTAAGTGCTATAGGTAGTTAGCAAGTAGGGTAATGATACAACCCCTAGAACAACCCAAGGCAATGGCCAAGGGAAGACATGTATAGGAGTCTTCATAGGTGTCTGGATGAGGATGTCTTGATCCAGCACAATGCTACTAAACCACTACCCAAGGATACTCCCTGAGCAGGGCTCATCCTAATGAGGGGGAAACCCCAAGAGAACAGAGTGAGATTGCCCTCAGCTGTCCCAAGCTTTATATACCTTAGTGTATATACATCATGTGACCTAGGCTACACTATAAGTAACTGGCAACCCTGTGCCCTGTCACCACATGATACCCCCTATTCATAATGGACCATAGCTGGACTGTGCTTTACCCACTGTCTTATGCCCAGCTACATGCAGATCAGGCATGACATCAAGCCCTAAGACCTTCATATCTGTACTATCCATACCTCAGATCTCATCTTGTGCTGACCACTGGTGAGATCCATTGCAGGCAATTCATAATCTTTTGTAGTTATACCCTTGCAGCCATAACAGGTAAAAGGCTGAGTAAATATATGCTCCTCTCAGTAATTGAAAAACCAGCTAAGATATCTGACTATAAGACAAAGGTTTAAAGTATCTTATGATTATGTAAGATGATAGCTATATGACTGCACACCATTTGTCAATTCCAACAAGCTGTAGATCTCCTCTACTCATTCCCATTAGCCTTAATAAATTTTAAGCTCTAATGAGTGTTATAAATGGTCTGATGTTATTACTAACTGTTATGGTGTGACAGCACCTAACACAAATGTACTAAAACAGCTAGACAGAACAGTAACTGTCTCCGATGATAGGTGGCTCCTCTTGAGCAGACCTGGATCTGCAGATAGTGATATAGTCAGCACAGCTTTCAGATGGTGACTCTTACTAGTCATGTAGATGCTAGCCTCTACACTCTCTTATGCAGATGACTTAGTGGCAGCATATACAACATGTGGCCCTTCCTATAAACACTTAACAACAGCAAACTATGATTGCAAGAATAGTCCCTTTTACTGAGAGGGAAGAACTTCTAATGAGAATGTCAAGGTTCAAAGGTAGGGGTTACTCAGATAGCAGATAAGGCAATTGGCTGTTCTGAGAAGAAGTTCTAGCATGTAGATTGCATAGAACAAGCTGAACTACTAGTACATGCAAGGACTCTATTTATAGGGTAAACTAGCAGGGCACAGACCAGATATCCAAGAAGGGTAAGTACTAGAAAGAGAAGAACATCACCAGTGGTTTGAAGATATGTTTGAAAGGGGAAAACCACTAGTGCTAGTATATAGAAGGAAATCATCAGCATATGATTGAATGATAGAGGTTCCCCTCAACGTATGCTGTAGTGAGTATAGAATGAATGGCAAATTGTGAAATACATAGATAGAAAAGGAAGAAAACAAGTGGGGGCATACAAAGAGGACACTCTGATATGTAACACTAGTCATATCTATTATGGCCATAAGGGCATAACTGCAAAAGGTCATGAATTGCTCACAATAGATCTTGCTAGTGGTCGGTGCAAGATGGGATCTGGGATGTGGACAGTATGGATATGAAAGTCTTAGGGCTTGATGCCATGCCTGATCTGCATGTAGCTGGGTGTAAGATGGTGGATAAAGCACAGTCCGACTATGGTCCATTATGAATAGGGAGTATCATGTGGCAACAGAGCATAGGGTTGCTGGTTACTTATAGTATAGCCTAGATTACATGATATATATATGCTAAGGTATATAGGCTTGGGACAGCTGAGGGCAACCTCAGTCTGTTTTCTTGGGATTTCCCCCTCAAGTAGAGTGAGCCCTAGCTTGGGGTGTTCCCCTGGATTAGTGGGTGTAGATTGTGCCTCTTGTTATGGCTGCAAAGGCATAACAGAAATGGCTCACGAATGGCTGCAATGGATCCTGCCAAAGATCAGTGCAAGATGGGATCTGGGCCATGGATCACATGGAAAGAAGGGTCTTGGGCATTGATTGCATGTCTGATCCATGAGGCTTGGGCATAAGGCATAGAATGGTGGAAGAGGTGCAGCTCAGATAAGATCCACTCATGAAGGGGGTGTTATGTGGCGACAAGAGTCAAGGGTACCCAATTACTTATAGTATAGCCTAGGTCACATGATGTATATACACCAAGGTATATAAGGCTGGAACAGCTAAGGGCAACCTTAGCCTGTTCTTCTGTGATTTCCCCCATAGTCAAGCATGCCCTAGTGGCACTAGTGGTGCTATTGAGTTCAAGATGTTCTTGCTTGATACATTACATGGCTTCTATACATGTCTTCCCTTGAATGTTTCCTTGGGTTGTTCTTGGGGTTGTAACACCTCTCTGGATCCAATGTCCTGTCCAGATGCCAATATGGCTTCTATACATGTCTTCCTTAGGCCATTGCCTTGGGTTATTCTAGGGGTTGTATCAATATCTGACTTGCCATTCATACTATTACAAACAGATGCTTATATACTATAATTTTTCACTTACAGTATATCTAGTGTATAATAGTCTCTTTTCATATTTTATTACTTTTTTCTACATCTAGATATACTTATAGTACTTTATCTTTCTTTTATAATTCTATGCTCAAGACATAAATAACACTAGGAGAGCTAGATATTAGAGAGTCTAAAGACCACCTAGTGATATTTTTATGAATGAATCTTGTATTGCTTCTACTTTTCTACTATGGATGCCTGCTGTATCATTTTCATTTCCACTTTAAATCTTTTCAGATGCTTCTTATTTAATTATTGCTCAGGACTGTACCCTTCTCTTCTATTTAATAGAAGCATAGCTATAAAATAGCCTTGTTAATCTTTGTCACCATATAGTGGCTCAAAAAACTGTTCATATATTTGCATATTTTTCACTAAATGTAATAATCCTCAACAATCACTAAATCTTATTAAATATAATGGGTATTTCAAATGTAGTATAGACTCTTGGCCTTCTATACATATAAGAATTAAGAGATTTGAATAAGATTTAATACAATGGCAGCCATTACAAAATGACAACTCATGCAGATAGTTTTTTAAATTTAT
>JBBPUK010000202.1:4100-19141 GCA_038094635.1 Tylopilus cervinicoccineus
GAGTAGGCATCTAGGACCGCGTGCCCCACGAGATCCTGGCGAGGGTGGTCATTGATGGTCATGCTGGTGATGGAGGAGGGCAACGGCAGCAGAGGAGCCGGCAGAGGGGCGAGGGGTACTAGTATACAACGCTCGGAATTCAATGCACATGTGTTGATCTGGCATACAACTCATCGGCTCGTCTAGGGGGTGTGCGGCGTGAGTATAGTCATACTTGTATACTAGCGAGGGGCTATGTGCATGTATATACATAAAGTGGCCATGGGCGCGTCTACATGAGGCAGCACCGGATGCAACCTGGATGAGCAGGGGAGCCTAGCGTAGGCAGGACAGAAAATTTGCAGAGCAAGGGAAGCTGGGAAGACCAAAGGGCCAAAGGCACGCCCATTTGTCGTAGCACTGCGTATCCAGCACGACGGTTCCAACAGACAGATGGACGGGTATGCTCGTAGGTGGCTATCGATCACCGTTACTGCGCGTCAGGCTAATTTTAGGGAGGGAATCGAAGGGAGTGGCCGAAAAAGTAGGGTAGGGATTGGGGGACCTAGGCTAGACCAGCACACGCAGGGTTCGGGATGATGATCAGTGCGCTTCCAAGTCATTGGTCCCGTTCGAGGCGTTCCGCAGTGGCATCGTCTCGCACGTTTCGGTTTATGGAATGGGAACGGGGTACTCGAAACGTCGAAGGCGCAACGCGCCTGTGGGTGGCGGGGGCACTACACAAAACGAAGATAAGTTGTCCGGCGAAAAAATCGGGACGGTGACACATTCACGACTCCAACGTAGCTTAGTAGTGCGCCCGCCGGCGACTGCGGTCAACGAGAGTGCTTCAGTAAATTCGGGAATCGTTTACACACCGACTCCGGCGCCGTCCACTTCATGGCGATGCCAGACCACACAACGCGCAATACGTATTACTCCAACCCTGTGTCGTGGGGCGGGGAGACCGACATGTCGTGGGAGACTGCCGCCTGAGAAAACGAGACACTGGAGTGGACTATGCGCATGCACATACGCGCACCATATAACCTCCTATATATCCCTCAAGGGCCCACGGACGATTGTTGCAATGTATAGGTAACTGTCCCCGGCCGTGCGAGCCGAACAACGATCAATATATGAGCTGTCTAGACCAAATTACAGGGGCATAAAGCACTCACACAGCTCCAGACCGAATATAGAGGAACGGACCCTCATCGAATGCCACAGGGCCACTCGTGCGCGCGCCGATTGCTGAGCAACGTCCTAGGTGCTGTGGGAGACCCGAGGAGAACACTGGTTCGCATGCCGCCTTGGGAGCTGTGATGGAAGCCCTCCATAACGCTGGACCGCTCATTTGACTCGTTCGTAACACTCCGTGTTATGTATCGCATCCCGCCACGGCCTCGTGCCTATCACGTCGAGACCATTTACCCCGGGCAGTCATTAACAAAGATGAGTCGAAGGACGTGCTTAGGTACACTGTAGACACCCGAGCGGTTTGCCATAACAAAAGGGCCATGAGGCGGTCGCGTGTTCCGCCCATCTCGTCCAATAGGGATGCTCGACGGACAAAGGGCGGCGTTGATCATGGCACGACTCCATGACATCAGGAGTGGGTGGAATTAGCCTTTAACGCTCGGTGCTCCTGTAGTACGGTCTGAGCCACGTAGCGCGCACCATCCTGTAGGTTGCGTAGCGATCTTGGGCCAACGTCGTCTTGACCGCCCGCGGTGGCATTTACTTGATGAGAATGTCCGGGTTATCCTTGACTCGGGCGCTGGTTTCCACCTCGCGTGCAACCTGCTTTGGCCCACACCGCATCGACCTACAGACTGCCAACGTCCTGGTCATCGTCATACAGCCCACGTACGCGGGGAACACAAGTCTGCCAGCGAGCCCTATCGCACAAGGAGGACCGGCGTTAACTCCATCGAGGCAAATCGATTTTACATCATCGACCTAAATGGACGACTTGGTTCCAAGGGTTGGCGGGACGCGTGATAAACGACCGTCCGCAAAGGGCAGGTTCCAACAGAAAGGTCTGATGGCACGGCGCGACCCAAATTAGCACTCGGTTTGAGTCCCCCAAACGCGGATGCAGTCCCCTGCGAGCACAAAGGGTCGTTCCAGTGACGGTGATGCCATCAGCTGTAGCACTGAGCCCTGCTCTACGTTGCTGTTGTCCGTGCCGGGCTGTGTCGGTGTCACTGCAGAGACGACGCCAAACCACATCAGTGCCCGGCATGCCACGACTGATACAGATGCCACGCCAGGCGCTCATCCCCGCACTGACAGCAGCGCGCGCCGTTTCACTCGAGGACTGCTTTGTATTCAGCGAAAGCTGTTCTTCTTTATGATGTACATATGCCTACGAAAGAAAAAAAAAAAAAAAAAAAAGAAACGAGAAACCTTGTATGCAGCTATTGACACAACATGAATGCGATGATGCCCAATGCGAGATGAAGCAGACAGCGTCCGTCCCCACGGCACTCCATGTCGCCCACCCAAAGGCACGATCAGGGTAGGGTATAGATAGGTCCTTAAATACTCGGAGGGCGACCTGGGCGAATGGTGAGGACGGCGAGCATACAATAATCATCGTCTTCAAGACGACCGGTCTAAGTGAATAGTGTGAAATACAGTAGAGCTGGGTCACCAAATGGCTGGGGAAGCGAATGCGAACATCTTGGTTTTGGAATGAACGACTGGAATGGCCTCTGCGTTGGAGAGGCCTGGGGACGACGACGCCGAGACAATCCTGGCGGTGTGATCCTCGATGCCGGGTGGGGTGGGGGGAGAGGCCGACGACGCGGGGGACGTCGACGGTGAATACGAGGGTGATGGCGTATCGGGGGTAGTGGGAGGCGTCATGTACGCCGCAGACGGGTTGGGGGGAGGGAATACTGGTTTCGGTGGGGAAGGATGGCGCTGCCCGTACGACGGCGACGGACTGGAGCTCGATGGCGCCGCGAAGGGGTTGGCAGTGGGTGGGGGGGTCGACTTCTTGGTGGACGGGAGGATGTAAGTGGGGTATGGACCGGGACCGACGAAATCCTTCCTGATCATCTCCTCGAACTCTCGAAGAGTGACTGGATCGACGTTCAACTCCCACTCGAGGTACTGACACATTTCTCTCTCCATCTGGTTTATCTCTCGGAGCTGGAACATGCCCTGGGCAACGATGGACCACGACTTGTTGGAGTAGGTGTCGTCGCAGATGACCTTTGACGCGAGCATAAAGGCGGATATGAACAGACGGTGACCCGAGGATCCCCGAGCGGTCGGAAAACGGGCCTTGAGACGCTGCAAGAGGACGAGGGCGGCAAAGGTGACGGAGGAATGGAGCTTCGTCCTGTGGAGGGCGTACGCTATGAAGTGGGGAAGCTTGACGGTCGAGTTGGACGACGAGGGGGGATACTCGGGGCATGCAAACAGGTGAGTGATGAACCGTGCACACAACTTGGAGGCCTGCTCGTGGCCGTAAAAGAGATCCTGCCTACTGGACGTGGGCTGTGTCGAGGGTGGCTTGGTCGAGGGTGCCTGGGACGCGAGATGAAAAAGGAAAAGAGAGAGAGGAGAGGAGAGGAGAGGAGGGACTCACCGAGGGCTGGGGGTATGCGACGCGGGGATGGGAGAGGTTGTGGGCAGACCTGTACGGGGAGGGATGACTGGCGGGTACGGGACCATGGACTGCAGCCATTGACAAGGAGAGGTAGCGCTAGAGAAGGCAAGGCGATGGAGGGCTAATAGTTCGGAAGCACTGTTGGGGCGACGACGAGGTGAGTATATAAGTCGTCGCGCTGAGAACGGCAACCAAACGGGGCAGATCTCGAAAATTTAGAGTATTAGGTAATCAGAAACGTGCCGAACCGCCCAAGCCGTGCAGCAAGCCAGGGAGTTTTAGTTGCCCCTGGCCACCGCGCCGGTGCGGCACATGCATTATTATTATTATATTATATTATTGGCACCGCCAAATCCGTGGAATGAAACAATGGAAAAAAAAAAAAAAAAAAAACTCACCGTGGGAAGGGTCTGGTGCGCTGCCCAGCTGCGTCTTCGCTTGCTGCCTCGAGGACGGCGAGAAGGGGTCTCTGACAAATAGCAGGCGTGGACGATCGGACAGGACACACGGCGCGCTCTCTGCAGGGGGATCGAGTGGGCTGGGCAAGGACACACAGCTTGGCGTGCAGGCGGGACATCAGCCTTTATACAAGGCTGCTTGAAGAGCGGATGACAAACCGTGGGGGCAGTTTCTCCCAAAGTGTCTCAGCAGACGCACCGCCTTTGAACCGGCTCGGTCCATCGCGCTCCCAGCGCGACATGGGCCGACCGACGTCGGTCTCTGCACCGACGCCGGACATCGCCCGAGCTTTTGTCATCATGCCCTTCGACCGATCCGAGCGAGCACCCGCCCGCTGCACAAGTTCACTCGGTAGTCCTCCTCCTCAGGTTCAGTCTCTCTTGATTCGCACTCTCGCTCTCCTCGTGACCCCACCCCCACGTGTGCGGAGAATCAGCTTCATTTCACAGAACTATCTCGGCTGCCCTCGTTTCTGCCTCGCATATCAAGCCAGGCGTGACTTTCCCTTCAATCCGAATCTGATGTTACGTCCGGGCATGGACTCGGGCTGTCTTGTGGGTGGCGTTTGATAATCATTCCCTGATCCCCTCTTCCTCCCCCTCCATCGCTTTCAACGTCGATACTTCCAGCCTCATCGCCCCATTGCTTCGTGCGGACAGCGAGCACCCTCTGGTGACACAGTGTCGCCTCCTGGGTGCTCTCCTGCATCATAACCCCTTGATCGTAATGGCAGTCCGGCCCACACTCCACCCAGATGACCTGAAATCCAGAGGATGGGACGCCAACTCTGCGGACATCCGTCCTGTTAAGGTGACGGCGCCGTTAATCAATCATGGGTGTGAGAGGCTCGACCGCTCAAGAGTGGACAGGGAATCCGAAACGATTATAGCTCGTTGCCGTGTCCGGGGTGAAATGCCATCGGCTTCGCGTGCGACCTCGCGGTGTCCCGAACCCTCCCCTCCCTAATCTGATCGTCTGTCTGTCTTTCTCCCCAAACCCAGCGATCAACCCACGATTGTGCGATCGTCGTGCATCCAATGACGACGCCCCCCTCCGAGCAACGTTCTGCCGTCCCAACTCCGATTTGATACGGATGGGGCCGATATCTTTCTCAATGCTCGTTGGTCGCTATCCGCACAGATGACGCCATCGTTCGGTGTTTCTCATTCACATTCATATATCCAAGGGAATAGACGGTGCCAGCGCAGTGTCTGACGCAGGCAGGGCAGATATTATCAAAGATAAGGCGCACTCAATTAACGGCGAGCTCGTCTTTATGGCACAGCCTTGCAGTATGTTTTGCCTCGGAGAACTGAAAGAAGAAGGCCTTATCGCGACGTCCGATGAAGTCATGGTGCGTTCAGTGCTTCTTCATAGTCGGAGACAGCTCTCGACATGAAATGCATGGTCGAGGTTCTGTCCTACGTGGACAAGCCAGACCAGATCAGTTTGGCACGCAACTGAGCAGCTTTCTTGCGGTTTTCGGGGCGTGGTTTGCCAGGGTTGACGGCGCCAGCAGCATCGGGAGGACAGACGTAATCGTACCAGGGCGGTTCCGCTTGACAAGACAGACGCCAGTCGATGGGTGGCGGTGGTGTGCCCTGGAAGGCTGCCAGCCAGAAAGAGTAGACCGGGCTTGACTAGCAGACCACTGGGCCTCGGGTGGCGCGTCCGTGTACATACTGTCATCCCCCCTGCGGGCCCGAACGTGGACGGAGGCGGGTCATCGGTTTAGACAGACTGTGGGTGGTATCTGAATGTGTGGACGCGACATGCTCATCAATTGTCCAGCTGAGTGTCTGTCAGCTGCGGCATTGTCACTCTGACACCCAAGAGCCCGACGACCTGGTTGCTCTGAACGCAAGAGCCCGCCGCGCACTCGGAAACGGTGCTGATTCGTGTTCCCACTCGACCTTGGCCCTGGGAGGGGTGTGACTTTGCCCGCGTCCTTGGTCGTCTGCACCATCCTATTTTCGACGCTAGTGTGCAGTATGTGGCCACAGGCTTCCTACTAGCATATCCGCGTTGACGTCGGGGCGCCGCAAGTATGCGCCATACTTTGGGTGGGTTGCGCGCGGAGTCGCCAAGTCTCGGGCCGTCTCAATTGATGTCGCTCACAGGTGCCTGGTCGTGGCGCGCTTGCTTGGGGTCGCCAAGGTCCCTTGTGTGTCTCACTGGCTCGTTTCATCCGCATACTGTGCCTCACGAACCAATCAGCATCACGTCCTTTCTGACACAACCAAGTTCAGCCTATTAATAAAACCGACCAAGGGAGCCTGCCGTGCTTCCCTCCGCCGATAACGACCCAGGGTACACAGGATCGACTCTTCGGTAGACGCCAACACGTAGCTCTTCATCATTCTCCGTCTTCCATTGGGTATTGCATATACGTACGCGCTGCCAGTGACTCGCGTCATTGTTCAAACACCCTAGAGTCGGAACAGGATGGCTAAACCTTGTATGGGCGTCCGTCAAGCATCCCTTGCCTTTCGATGGTCGTATCATCCCCGCGAGCGAAACATGAACGCTCGGAACCACCAAGCTCTGCAAGTTTCTCCCGCCTTGCGTGGATGTCGGGATGTCCGTATTCGTCTGGCTGTTGCAACGACGGCCGAAAAGGATCGATGGCGCGTTCCGCCCTGCACGGAGCAGTGACATAGGTTCTCTCGGCCACCTCTAACCCGGGTGATGATCAACGTCGAGATGGCATTCCTGAGACGCCCATATCAGCTCTGAGCACGCACACGGAGGATGGAGGACGTGGACGTCACTTGGACCATGGTACACTCTCCCATCGTCTTCCGTCCACAACCCAAGTCGGTCGAACACCGCCGGAAACCTCATGCGGGGATACCACCGCAGCGTAAGGGCGCACTGTGGCCCGCGGTGTGACACTGCCTGTCGACACGGATCATATCCAGGAACGAACCTGCTTGCGCCGAACGGACCTGTGGCAGCAGGAGCCAAGGGGGAGGCTACCATGACCTTTGGCCGAGGGCTTGTGGTGAGTCCATAGGACAGTTTCTGTGCAGCGTGGCAGACCTCCATGTAGATAAGAAGACGGTTGCAACGTTTTTCCTGGTGGTGTCGTGCATTCACCGCCTTCCAGTGACGTTGATATGCGGGACAAGTCAGGCTTCCCGTAAAGCAAAGCGGCAGAAGACTCGTCTCAGCGAATGGACGCGCCACACGTCGATTCCGCGGACACACTGATCGAGGACTAATGTCTCTGTTATCTTATCGTTCACCTCCCCGCGCCGTATAAGCACCGTCTGTGCTGTCACCAGGACTCGACCTGAGCCGAAGACGTGGTGGCAAGCGACGCTCGAAGGAGGCACCGTTCTTGCAGAGATCCAGACCTTGTTTTACCTGTGACAGTCGACGCCAACGACCGTGCTCGCCATGCGAGATTGTCCATCGACGGACTGCAAACGTGACCCGACCGCACGGGGCACGTGCACGGCGTAGCAGAAAGTGGCACGCCTCGAGGCAACAAGGTTTGATGGACACGATGCCTTTTTTAGACGGTCACGGTCATGCTTTATATTAGTTTTACTTCTTATTTTTTATTTTCTTGATGAACTACGTTTCGACCACGTTCTGGGGGTTCAAGACGGTCCCGATGATCTGCTCGTGTACGGGCCACCTGTGCAGCATGGCTGTAACTGGGGTGGTGCACTGGAGGGCCCAATGGCTACGAAGGCGCGGGACGAGAAGATCGCGCGGAAATCGTCTGCACAGGGTCCAGTGCGATTGCCAGTCTGCGTGTTTCATGACGAGATAATAGACGAACCGATGGCTTTTGCCTTCGCGCCACGGAGACCGGGAGAATGGAGAAATCATCTTATCGCACGACGGTCTGTCCTAGGACGAGTCCATGTGTGGAGTAACACCTTGGAGATATGAAAAGTGACGGTATTGGAATGGAAGGGAAGGCGTTCGTAGACTAGAAGCTCGGATCATCTCCCTCGTGCATGCACGGCTCTTTGCTCCTCTGCACCTCTGCAGTTTCCTTTGTCACGACCAGGTCGACCTGCTGTCCGACCACACCGTGACGATGCCAACGCGAGGTTCTCCGCGACTTCAAGTGCGGTGCTCGGCCGCCGTCCAGCTGAGATCTCCACCCCTTTGACCTTGGCCGGTGCGCACCAGTTCGTGCAACGTGAAGGAGCACGTCCAAGCCAGCGTGCAACCACGTTCATACTGGACCCCAGTGACACGTCTATCCGCGAAAGAAATCAACGACAGCTTCTCCAACGCGCAACGGGTCAAATGGAAAAGCCTATCTCCGATCACCCGTTCTCTTGCCTCCTTTTTGTCACCCACGGCGAACGACTGCCCACGCTGGTGGGTGGACGAACGCGGCGAGACCTATGCTCAGCGGTCGTGTTTCCATAGATGTTTTCCTTCCATCGGTGGAATCGTGACAATGTGCTGGAACGAGCACCTTCCTTGCTCTTCCGCAGCACAGGTTGCCAGAGCGAGCACTTCCCGACTAGGCCTCCTTCGTTTCGCCGAGTGTGGCGCAGAAGCACAAGTGCTTCTGCTCCTGTGCGTAACGATTCGAGTGACTCTCTTTCTGGGCCCATTGTGATCAGCACAGAGCGGTATGATCGCGGGGTGTGCAGATTTCGGATAGCGCTGATCTTTATCTCAGTGGCTCTGAGGCTGGTCGACTACCTCTCTGATATCTCACTGGAGTTGATCTCTCTCTCTCTCTCTCTCTTAGTGAGGGCCCATCCCTGCTCACACTCTCGGCAAGGCTATGCACCACACCTGGCGTAATGTGGGAGGGGTAAGCAAAACGTGCTTCCTGCATACCATATTAAGAACCTTGAATCACAATGGATGCAGTGCTCCAGATCGTACATGTGCTTTGCTGAGGGCGTGCCCTCCAGGCTTTGAACCAGCCCGCGTGCGGGAAGTGACACTTGAAGCAGTCTTCATGCAGAAGCACCACTGACTCCCCGGGCGGAACATTTCCATGGTCAGGAGCCATCTGATCGAGAGAGATCATTAAGGGCTCTCAATTCTTCGCCATCGCACCTCCCCTGGGTGAGATCGCCTTGGCGTACTGCAAGACAATCACGCTGACGATGTATTTTTACTGACACAAGAGATGGATCGACAACGCGTTCTGGAACGACGTCCGCAGTATAGTCTAGACTCCTCGACCCCACCTTTTCTCACAAGTCTTTTACGTCGGCGTTTCGGACGGACGTCCGAGTGTATGAGTTCAACGAGGACTCGCACCGTGATCCTACTTCTACTTCGGGGATGTGACCTGAGAGAAGCCCCATCTCCATCTCGAGCAGCCTTGCATCCTGGGGGCAGTGCTCGTCTGTCCACGGATTAGCTCCTTGGAACTGTGGATGAGTATGTGCCAAACCACTTTTGATATTGCAACTCGAGTGGCGCCAGACAGTCGTCGTGCTGCGTGATGCACGTTGTTTCGCTCGGACGGAGACGCTTAGAGGAATGATGCTGATGGCGGTCAGCGTGCAGCAGTACCAGCGACAGGTAGAGGCATGGTGTTGTTGGAGGTGCGCATTGCGTTCATTCGCCCTTTCCTTGGTGTTTCTGGAAGACTTGTACGATATAGGCACACGCCACTATTCTGCCTGACGTAGGTGGAGGGTTCTTCCTGACAGAGAAACTGGCATTAATGTCCGGGTCTATCTGCAAGGATGCATTCCATCGAATGTTCAATTAACTATCAACGTCATGTCTCGATGAACTAGAACGTGCGCATACAATAATGCCTGCTGCTTCCTCTGTCCATGTATGATTGAATTGAGCTCAAAGGTGAATTCCTGGATCACCATACGACATGTACATGACATGTCCAAGCTGTCTCTTGCAATGCCCCGCAGCCAACCACACTGGTGCATCTTGGACGAAACACTTACTCGCTGACTCATTGGTTGGAAAGACTTTTCCCCCGGATCAACTCAAGTGGGAGCGCATATGTCGCTGCTCAGTCAACAGTGTTTCATTCCGAAATCGCAGTGCTAGATATGTGGGACTGCGATTTTATTCACGGAGTGGGCTGAGTGCGTCATGGACACACGTTGCGCACGGCGTTCGGGCTCATCGCTCATGGGCGCGGAAACCAAAGGAAATTCGTCGAGCGAGTGCGGTGATGAGCGGTGGGGCAGGTGAAGAGCCCTGCATTGCATTAATAAACGTCCTTGACTCGTAACCTTGTCGTGTGCGGTGGGCATTCTGCCACTGACCTCTCGTCCGCCTCGAGGATCTCGTAGTCGTGGTGGCGATGTCAACCCATCCATCAAATGATGACCGGAGGTGAGTAAGCATGGCAGAGCAAGATCGGAGGTTTCATTGACCCGTCAAGCGGTTCACTCGTACATCTCTCTCTCATCAGGCGTGGGCTTTGTTTCCGGCTGGGGCGGTTCCCCTTGGGGATTCCAAGGCGCGCAGCACTGATTCCATGCCCAGGACGTCCGCTGCGGACGTGGTAGCATAAGGGGGTGGATATGGGAGACTACTGAACACGAGGGGGGGAATGCATTGTGCATAGCGTGCGCGACGTTACAATCGATGGATCGATAAAACGTATATCCATCTCATCTTGACGGAGATAGTGTCCAAACTCCATGGCGTAAAAACACTTCACTTGATTGTGAGCACGGCTACTGATCGATGTTGGTCGTGGATGTATCATGGAGTACGATGATCGGTAGGGCACGGCCGCACAGGTGGACAAGCGAGGCATGGAAATCATGTGCGCGTTCTTTTTCGCCGGCGTTCACCGTCACTATCAGCATCTCCGTCCGACTTCCTACCAACACTTTCGTCCCTCGTTCGTTTGGAACTTCCGTCTCTGCTGCTCGTAGGAGTGGTCTGCAAACTTTCGATAACCTCCTCGTCGCTTTCCGATCTACAAAGGGAGGTGGCTTAGTTTCAACTGTCGACGCATCAACGAAGCCGTACACGCACGCAAACGCTGAGAGCGGTTCCGGTTTCAGACCGTGTCGTCTATACAACTCGTTCGTTTCCCTCCACTTCTTTTCGTTCGCCGCCCTGCGCTCTGCCCGTAGCCATTCCATCCGCAATTTGCGGTCTTGCTTGTTCATCTTTGCCGTTCCGTCCCAGAGTTCCCGCTTTTGCTTCATCTTGCCAAGTAAGAATGTCTCGAGATACTCGCGCGTGACGACCAACTCGCGTGTGTCTGGTGTCGCTTTGTCAAGCAGGACCTCTGCACGTTTGAGGAGGCATCGACTTTCAGCGATGCGCGTCTCCATCGATGGAATAGCATTGACGAGGGTGGTGAATTGACGGAGGGTATCGAGAACCATGTAGTGGTTTGGGGCGCCTTTAGGATAGTCGATGTCGACGTGGCCGTCCTCGGACCCATCTTCTTCGTCTGCTAGCCATCCGGGGATCAAAGACTGGGGTGACGCAGCGTCACTGTGTGTGCTATTATCTCTGCTGTGGGCTTGAAGAGATGGGTGTACCGGTAGTGGAACAGGTGAAATGTCTCGAGAGAAGGATATGGGATGGTCTGGGAACATTTCGGACTCAAGTTGAGGTGTGGAGTTCGTATTGGACGGGCCGGCCACAGGTTCATCTAACCGTCACATACAGAGAAGATGAGCTATGACCTTGAAGGGTACGACTGATCACTCACCTTCGGGATAGAGAAGTTGCACAAGAGCTTCAGTGGAGCTGGAGGGAGACGGAGAGGTCGCCTCGGCAACTTGTTTGCCTTTACCTAGTGCACACAGCCAAATAAGCGACGAGCTGCAGACGTACGATCGGAAGACACAGGATATTTCTAACATGCCTTTGTGGTCTGTGGAGGTGTCTGGTACCGGTGAGAGTGAGGGTATACCCTTGAGGGGTGTTTTGAGCACGCTTTGTTTCAGAGACGCCGACGACGTAGACGGATTGTTGACGTCTCTGAGGTCCAGTCTGGTGAGTACATCGACTCGCATATGAGGGTGCAGGTAGTGCGTACTCCGGTACTGGCACGCCTCCGGGATGCTTCCGCGTGAGTCTCTGGATGATGTCTGCAGTCTTGCCAACGGCACGAATACCTTCTCGCTGCGAGACATCGTCGTGAATACCCCCATCACGTTGGAGCGAGTGCTTACCTTAGCAAGGGACTGAAGTTGAGTGCGAGTGAGTTCGTGGAGCTTTGAGCTATCCATTGTAGGTCTCGTTTTGCCGGGGAGGATTCGCTCCAGGGGTGCTGACGAGGCAGATGGATTGTCTGCATCACTGAGAGCCAGTCTGCTGAGTACATGGACTTGCATACGAGGACACGGGAGAAAACGCACTCGGGAATTGGTACACCTCCGACGCGCTTCTGCAGGAGTCTGCGGATGATGTCTTCAGTCTTGCCAATGGCGCGGACGCCTTCTCGCTGAGAGACATAGTCGTTAATGTCCACAAAATAAGAGCTCTGATTGGAGCAGGGGCACATACCTTTGCAAGAGACTGAAGTTGAGGGCGGGTGAGTTTGCGAAGTCTTGCACTATCTGCTGTGTGCGCCATGTCACGGTGGAGGATCAACGTGAACGCGGGTAGAAGGTCAGCCAAACTGAGTGGATCTTAGACTCATGCTGCGACCATAAATATATAATAATTGGCGAGACATAAGGAATAATGTCTCACCCGCCATTGTTTTCCAATTTGAACCACCGCTCTTTCCCTTCATCTGCCGAGCCGGCTATTTGCTCACCATTTTTGGTAGCTGTATACTGTGGACAATATGTGTTATAAAACACCCATGTCCCTTGATCTGAGCTGCAGGAACTCACCATGGTATGCATTGGATATTCTGGTACTATAGAGCCAATGCTAACGACGCGCAGGCCCACAACGTGAATGTGAACATGAAGAACCAATCAATTACTCGACAGTTGTCGAGCGCCCAGATACCTAAGAGAGGAAGTAAGCATCGAACGTGCAGGATACTACTACCAGGATCTAACACCATGTCGATTGTATAGATCTTTCACTACCAGAGGCTGGGCAATCAACCGCACGGTCGACACCACCAGTACAAAAGGCACCCACCACACTATCGTATGACGAACATCTCTTCAGTGGCACCGAATCCGAAATGACTGAGGAGGAACAACTCGATTTCGCGACACCCGTATCCTCGCGCTCGGAGACGCCTCCACCTGCAAATGTCAAAGATCTTCACCGCTGCGTCACGATCATGCAAGAGATTTCTGCACAGGACGTCGCACTTTTCAAAGAGTTGACAGCTGTGCGCGAGATCGCTGCAAGACTTCGCAAAAGAGCAAGGAACGTTCGGGATCTCGTGAAGGCAGAAATCGGACGGAGAGAGAGGATGGAAGTCTACTTTCGGTATTGGCAAGAGATAGAACCGAGATGGGACAGAGAATGGTTGTATGGAGAGAAGAGGGTGCGGGACAAAAAAGACGCAGATAAGTGAGTGTTAGCTCGACCTCCAGCTCCTTCCAATCGTCGACGACTGCGAGCGACCCACCACGTAGCAGACGAAGCTAACATAACTTTTTTAGAGCCACATCCCTCCTTGGGCGAAAGCCAGTGCTGTCACCAGAGCAACTGAAACTAAAGAGGCAGGAAATTGTTTCCAAGCAAGAAGCTGAGCAGCGTCTGCTAGAAGCTTTGCAGGAAAGGGGAATGCGAGGTGGAATCTCTTCTTAAGAGTATACCGTCTTGGATGATGTAAGAGAGTTAGCAATAATATTAATCAGTTAATTAGACAAGTCTTAGCATATTAGTCATCCGCGCACCCACATTCTTGCCAACGTTGATTCGCTCCTTCTTGCCAATCACCGTCGTCGACCTCTGCCGTTCACTTTCTACCAGAGATGCCCTTTGGCCTTACGATCGGGACTGAACGCGCCAATGCTCTCCAAGTGCGTACAAGACACCTTTTTTTTACATTTTCCGCTCACTCGACCCTTTTTTCACAGAATGCGATACAAGACGAGCTCATGAAGCGGGGCTTCAGCCCCGATGCTGGTTAGTCCTCAGAACTACTTCCGTGCACTCGAATCCTTATCCTCGCGGTTAAACAGACCCAGTCATGGCGGAGTATATCACTATCATGATCATAAATAACAAGACTGCTGGTGCGTCCATGTCCCTCCGGACTGGGGCAGGACCCTTACTGACATTGTCTGCCATTACAGCTCAGATAACGTCTGAACTCGAGGATTGTGGGTACCATATACTTTCCGGCCTTTCTTCCATAGCTGACCCGCCATTCCAGTAATTGGCGCCGACTTCGGTTCGTGCACCTCCCTCATAAGTTCCTATCTGTGCAATTCATGTCGTTACTGATGCTCTTTTTAATAGATTCCAGTTTCACTGATTGGTTATTTGTCGAAGCAGCCAAAGGTGCTCCAGAGTTGGAATTACAACTGACATCGTCGTCCACCTCGCCGTCCCCTTCGTCGATGGCCGCTTCGAAACCCCCAGCTACGTCTGAAATCCCCGTTCACTCACCACCCTCAACAGCTGATAATCGACGACCACTTAATCCTCGCGCCGGGGCATCAGGGCCACTCTACCAACAGGCGCTCTCCTCGACGCTTGGGCACGGGCAGAAACGAACTGCATCTGTACGGTCACCCTCACCCACTGGCCATGGCCCTTCAAAAACCCGTCGTATGGAGGTACCAACCGGCCCCCGCGCGATGCAAAGTGGTGGTTCACGAGTTGAGCCTGGTCCGGGTGCAAGTGGAAGGAGTCTATTAGACCGTGTGGGCGGCCGAAACGGCGTGCATCCACCATATGTGCGTGGAGACGAAATACAAGCACGCATTGATGCTGTTACAAATGGTGGCATTCCCCCCGGCGGGGCAACGCCTGACCCAGGCATGATGATGGGTTTCCAAAATGGTGTCGGGATGGATATAACCGCGGCCAATGTGAACGCGAACACGATGATGTTGCAGGAAATGATGATGAACCAGATGGCGCTCATGGCTCAGATGGCTACCTCATG
>JBBPUK010000202.1:23100-37163 GCA_038094635.1 Tylopilus cervinicoccineus
CTCCCATGTTAACGGTCGTTTCCTCCAGTGGTTCCTGTACAAGATCGAAAACATTGTCAACACGTCGCGGGCCCTCTCCTCTCTCTGCAATCTCTCTGCTATTCCCCCTTCTCTCGTGTTAACTGCGAAACGACAGGGATTCTCCGACTGCCAAATCTCATCGCTCCTTAACAACACAGAGGCTGAGGTACGCAACTTCCGTAAATCACAGGACCCGCCGATCACGCCCTTCGTAAAACGGATTGACACATTGGCGGCTGAGTACCCTGCCCATACCAACTATCTCTACACGACATACAACGCATCTGCGCACGACGTCACTTTTGATGACCACGGCACCATGGTACTTGGGAGTGGTGTCTACCGTATCGGAAGCAGTGTCGAGTTCGACTGGTGTGCCGTTACTTGCGCGCGCAAGCTCCGGGAGATTGGCAATACTGTGAATGATGACAGCAAGAGCGTTGGCGGGAAAACAATCATGGTCAACTACAACCCCGAGACGGTCAGCACAGATTTTGACGAGGCGGACAGGCTATATTTTGAGGAGTTGGGTTGGGAACGCGTGATGGATATCTACGAGTTGGAGAACGCGAAGGGTGTGATCGTCAGCGTTGGAGGTCGGTTGCCCTATCTCTGTCGACGCAATGCCAAATTAATCGTCCTACCCTTACAGGTCAGCTTCCTCAAAACATTGCACTTCGGCTCAAGGAGAGTGGTGTCAACGTCCTTGGCACAGATCCCTCGCAGATCGACAGCGCAGAGGACCGTCACAAGTTCTCTAGCGTCCTTGATTCCATTGGCGTCGACCAACCTGAGTGGGCCGAAGTCACATCGTTGGAAGCTGCCAAGGAATTCGCAAACCGTGTCAGGTTAGTATATGCAGGCCTTGTCATTCCCGAACTAGAGTGTTGATTCCACGCTTAGTTACCCGGTTCTCGTACGGCCTTCCTATGTTCTTTCGGGAGCCGCTATGAACATCGTGCACGAAGAATCTACGCTCTCGCACACCCTCACCGCAGCATCCTCGGTTTCTCCTCTTCATCCCGTCGTCATCACAAAATTCATCTCGAACGCTCAGGAAGTCGACGTCGATGCTGTCGCCTACAAGGGCAAGCTTCTCGTACATGCCATCAGTGAACACGTCGAGAATGCCGGTGTCCATTCCGGAGACGCCACCCTTGTGCTACCTCCTTACACATTGAGCGAACGCGACCTCGACAGGTTGAAGGATATCGCATCGCGAGTTGCTCAAGCATTTGAGATTTCAGGGCCTTTCAATATGCAGGTGATCAAGAAGCCCGCTTTTAGGGGTGAGGAGGATGAGCTCAAGGTCATTGAATGCAATCTGCGTGCATCGCGTTCGTTCCCCTTTGTCTCCAAGGTTCTGGGACACAACTTTATAGAGACTGCTACGGCTGCGATCACTGGCGTTGATGTTCCCGAGCCTATCGATTTAATGAAGGAAAAACGGAACTATACGAGCATTAAGGTGGCCCAGTTCTCATGGACGCGACTAGGTGGCGCAGATCCCTTTCTCGGCGTCGGTATGTCCTTTCGTATCTTTCTATCTTCTACTCACTGACAATGTGACCTTAGAAATGGCGAGTACGGGTGAAGTCGCTTCATTTGGTTCCGACGTTTATGAAGCATACTGGGTCTCGCTGCTCTCTACAACCGGCTTCAAGCCTCCTCGGCCGCGTTCCGGTGTCCTCATTGGTGGCTCGCCCAACACGCCTGAGCTCCCTTTCATCGCCAAAACGCTTCACTCGCTCGGGTTCAAGCTCTACGTCACCTCGCCCGTGATCGAGTCCACCTTGACTGCTATCCCCCACGTCACCTGCAAGCGTATCTTTTTCCCTACGACCGACAAACGTCGTCTACGCGAGGTCTTTGACGAGTATGACATCCAATCGGTGATTAACCTCGCGCAGGGACGAGGCAAGGGCCGCGAGGACGAGGACTACGTTGCGCGCCGAAACGCGGTGGATTTTGGGCTGCCGCTGCTAAACAATGCCAAGTGTGCGGTGTTGTGGGTGGAGGCGCTCAAGCGGAAGATGGGGAAGGACGGGAGGGGGTTGATGGGCTATCAGGAGGGGAACGTACCAAGTGAGGTGAGGAGTTGGAGCGAGTTCGTGGGTTGCCGAGCGTGAGGCGCCGAGTGACTGCCGTTTGTGTGGAACTGGGCTGGATCGAATTGTGTTGTACGATTGGTTCTCTATGTTTACTTGGATGCACGCATTTGCGTTGACCCGAAAGCGACCTCTGGGACCATACCTGAGCCCACATTGCACCGCTGACGATGGCGGCGCAATACTGGTCTGGACGAGTGCCAAGCTCAACAAGGACACACCCCAAACGGACCGAATCATCATAGCGCTGTAGTTTCAATGTCAAGGGTCGGGAGATCGCTGACGCTGACTGATAGCGACAGTTCTCAGATGTCGTCTGTTGTTGGAGACTTGCATGTGTGTAATGTGTTTGGCCCTGAATCCGGCGTGGTGTGAATCACCAGACTAGTCAAGAACGACGACTCTGTCCATGCGCGCGATGTAGGTTGTCGAGACTGAAATGCTTCCCTTCAGGCACCACGATCGTGATCAAGGGACTTGGGCATTTGTACCAGGCCTACATGGCACGCCAATACTGACTCGAGGGAAAACTACAATGTGGCATACTCGAAGCTGA
Organism: Tylopilus cervinicoccineus; assembly: GCA_038094635.1. Taxonomy (NCBI): domain Eukaryota; kingdom Fungi; phylum Basidiomycota; class Agaricomycetes; order Boletales; family Boletaceae; genus Tylopilus; species Tylopilus cervinicoccineus. Next base: position 25,786 of record JBBPUK010000202.1, read on the forward strand.
TGTCTTGGTATTTAAATGTCTTCCCGTACACCCGATCGAACCTTGGGGCCTCCACAGCCACTCCACCGCACCATTAAGCCTTGAAAAAAGTGGTTCACGCTCTGCTGTGAGTTGCTGAGATGGTTCAACATCAACCTGTCAAATCGTATCACTTCACTGTGTACAATTCCCAGACGATCATTGGGATGATATTTCGACTTTCTGAATCTTCATTGACGGGTCATGTCATCAGTGTGGCTTCATGCCTAATTTATGTTACACATATTTTGCTTGCCACCCACAGAATGCACCCGAATTCTTCACAAACACTCCAAATACAGTCTATGACCCGAGCAAAGCCAGGGGGATGGTGTGTGACCTGCATCGAGTGACTAGAAAGTGGTCAAGGTATCAAGAGGCACGAGCGCAATTCACAGCTCATTGTCCACGGAGCTTTTGAAAGAACCAACTCCGTTTCGGACGTGGAAGTGTGGTGGCTGAGGTCTCCTCCACGATCTCGTGTGCAGGCGCGGTGGTGATACCATGTGTCGGAGTTGCATCACTGCGCTTGTGTGCTTTCTCGACATGGACATCGATAATTTGGTAGCGTCGCATGTGTGTCATAAGTTTGGGCCACGCCGGTGCGCTGATGCCGACAAATTGTTTTTGTTTGCCTGCACCAGCGAGAGTGAGCGAGAGGGATGCATCGTGCAGGTGCTTGAGCTCGGGGAAAGCCGCACGCGCGTGCGACAGCGCTTGCTACATCCATTGGTCGATCATGGGCTTCCTTTGAATGCATGCTGTGGAGGGTTGGACTCACGATATAGTTTGGTGCAACTGGGACATAAACTAGTTGTCCATTGTACCTGTAGGTGATGATTTGTTGGTCGTCTATCGGTGTGGCGTCACCTCCCAAATCGTGAGACCAGTTCGGCGCACGAGACGATGGAATTGGGACCTCGAGGAGCTGGGGCAGGGGGGGTGGAGGTGGATACGCAAATAAGAATTGTTGGAGCGAGGACACCAAATCTTCGACAGGTGGCCTCTCTGGAATTGACGACCAGCATCGCTCGATGAGTGTCCAATGCCAATCATCGATTGATCGTTCGAGCGGTCGACCAGGCTTAAGACCCTTAGACAACTGCAACACAACAGCGGCATCAGACCGGATTTCACACCACGGGTATTTTCCGGACAGGACCTGAAGTGAGAAGGTCATGAACATGGTCCAAGGAAGGCTGCTCAATGCGTACGAGAAGAGTGATACTCCCGAACGAGTAGATGTCGCTCTTGATAGTTTGCTTCGTTTCTCCTTCCTCGAGCGAAATGGATTCAGGTGCAGCCCATCGTAGGGTGCCCCGTCTCACGGTAGATGTCTTGAGGTAAGTAAGCCCTTCTGGGAGTTCTCCTACTAAAGAAGCACACCCGAAATCGGTCAAGCGAGCATTAAACTTGTGGTCGAGGAGCACGTTGTTCTGTCTATTGTTAAGCTGACAGGATAATACGTTTATCTCTTGTGACGTACGCTTGTTAGATCTCCATGAACCATCGGAAACGAGTGGACTGCCCATAGTCAGCGATGTGAGTACTCTGGCACAAATCAGAGCCACAACATACGGTATTGGAGTCCATTTGCAACGTCCAACAACTGGATGCAAGAGAGGCATCAGAGAGGATTACTCCATGCAACGTGTTTCACTTGCCAGTTTTAGTCTGTGTGCTACCGTGAGCCGATCATCATGGGTCTGCAAGAACGTGTGCAGTGTGCCGTGCGGCATCCATTCTGACACCAAGGATGCGCTTCCCTGTTTCCCGAACCCGTACGTGATCCCAAGAAATGGGACAATGTTAGGATGGCTGAGGCGTCTCCATATCCCGAGCTCTCTGCGTATCATCTACTCCCTGATGCTGTAGTACTGGTTGTGTATGAGGTAGGTGAAAGAGACGCACCCGAACCAAATTTTCTTCGTTGCGTCTATCTTCCGAGCTGTCTATTGAAAAACTGAACCGAAAGGCTTTCACAGCGACCTGATTTATTTCAAGATGAAAGGACAGGCAAGTCAAGCGATCGCGCGGTAGTGAAAACGATGTTCAGACCTCGTGGGCACCATTGTCGCCCATGTACCGACACTGAAAAACGTCGCCAAATCCACCCGCTTCGCGGTATTGCCAGTCGTTTGGTCGAATAATTTTGTCTGTCAAATCGGGGATGGTCGCCGATGAATGGTGTGGCCTGGACTTGAACCTAATTCATCGATGTCAGCAACAGGCAAATGAGAAGGGAAAGGAGATGTGATACGGTTCAGATTGGGACATCCGGGAAGTGCTAGTAGAGCCAGTGATCGTTGTGTGTGCAGTCGAGGACTGGGGGATGCAGCAATATGGCCAGCGCTAAACGGTCTCCCAGGCCAGCTCGCCATGAACTCGAGACTTACATAAAATTTTGTTTTGATCATTTCCGGCCACGACTTCAAGTTGCACACCACTTTGACACACCATCTGCACCACGGGCTTCTTACCAACTATGGGAATACTGGCCATGCCTTGACACCCGAATTCTGGACAGTTATTAAGGGTGGTCATGATACCACTGTTTCTAACACGTACCATGAATGCCTCACTGTCAAACTGATGTAGTCGGTTCACTGACCGCGGGACAAAGAACCCGCCTAGTACCTATAATCGACTTATCGTCGTATTTTGTGCTTGCTTTGGAAAAAAGTCTGTAGGGGTGAAACTGGTCGATGCAGGAGAGACACATGGAATTGCAAGTTTCATCCCCTGTGACATCTTCGAGTCCCATCTATGAACAAAACGTGGACCGCTCTCCGTGTGCCAGTTCTTCTCTTCGACGTCCTCGTCTCTGATGGACCTAAGCCAGGAAGGACGATCGCATTGCGATTTGGTGACCATTCGAGTGGAGTTTCTGACGCGGTCACGCGACCAACTACAAAGTCGCACTTCAAGAGTTTTGTAACGACAATCGAGGCGACGGCCCAGTCTCCGTTCCTGCTGTCGATCCAAGAGCGACAACGCATGCCCGTCTGTCGTATCTAGTGCCCCGCTAGTAAGGTCTTCACGATCCCGACGTCCAAGCTGGACGACATATGGTTTCCGTGCCTGTGGCTCAGTCCCAACTCTTTGCACACTAATGGTGGCCTTGGTGGGTCGACTAGAACTGGCCACCTGTAGCCTGGTATAGCCCTAGTTTTGGTCAAAGCCTATGTGGGTGCAGACGCCGACACGTATCTTGCGCTTGCCGCAAATTCATCAATTTCCGTGGTGTATGGAAGTGATTCGGGATATCCTGTGAGTATAGACGTTATGATAATGTATAGTTGTGATTTTTTTCGTTAATCTTTTGGGTCAAGTTATGCCATCTAGGATGAATACGACGCCACCGGATGGTCCAGTCGTAATATATCACGTCTTCTGTTTGACATCCTTGACTGGCCGGTGGGTGGAATAACAACAACCCAGCTGTTGAGCGCGATGCGTCCATTCGGCAGGTCTCAAGTATGACGTCGTTTCTGTCAGCCGGTTGAACTTATGTTCTACGACTACTCCGCCGTGGCCCGTGAGCGAGGACAACATAGGCAAAGACCTGGACAAAGGTGTCATGGTTGCCGATGGTGGTGTACTTATCGTGAGTCGGCCTCGATCCAGTCACTTATCGCCAGTGTCTCTTCAGATATACTCCTACATCAGACATGCCTCCAGGTTCATCGGGTGCTTCAAATAAATGACCTACATGGTTTACCTGAATTGCTTGCCGCACACCCTATCTCTGTGGTATAAAACAAGGCAAGAAGCGAAGGTCATTTCCGACAATCTCCCTTGAGCACGACTTCACTGCCGATCGACATGTTACCAGAGACTCCCAACGTACTCTCGAAGCTTTACGTCTTCGATCCACGTCCCCGCTTCTCCTTTCGCATCACTGCAAAACGATACTGGACTGAAGAGCGCGTAAACGGCGGCCCTATGAGCGATGCACAGGGAGATGTAGTTACGCTCATATTTGCACATGGGACCGGGTTTCACAAGGAGCTTTGGGAACCCAGCATCAAACGACTCTTCGAGAAGCAACACACGCTTCATTTCCGAATCGGGGACATGTGGTCGATCGACGCACCGAATCACGGTGATGCTACCGTGCTGAATGAAGGTGTCCTGCCATGGGGATACAAAACCTGTAAGTTGTTATCAGGAAAGCCGGCACTTATTAGATGCCAACATTCTCTTTCTTTCGACAAAGTTTCATGGGAGGATTACGCACGAAGTATTCATGCCTTCTTGATGAGGTTGGGCAACTTGCAGCCCGCGGACGTCGATTTCTCAAAGCGAAAGCTAGTCGCAATAGGACATTGCTATGGCGCTGTTTCACTGTGAGCCACGTCGATTTCGTGAGCGAGAGCATGTAGCTGATCGTGCTGAAGGATTATATCGACAACGTTCTTTCCGCTGCTCAAATTTTCCTCGATGCATATCATTGAACCGTTTCTCGGTAGCACTGGAAAAAATTGGGATCATCTCATCGAAAGGTCGGAAGGTCGCAGAGACATCTGGGCCAGTAAAGAGGAGGCATATCGAGACATGAAGGGCCGACATACGTGGCGTAACTGGGACGACCGCGTCTTCAGAATTTACGTGGTAATAACTACTCCTCTCTCACTCAACATAGGCAACAAGTAACGTCGCCCAATAGGAAGATGGCCTTCGACCGTTGCCAACCACAAAATATCCTGATCGATCGGATAGCCTGACGCTCAAGTGCACCAAACAGCAGGAAGCTGTAGGTACCTTTTCATCCGACTCTTGTTGACATCATATTTGACTCCGCGTTTCTGTAGGCCACCTGTCGAGACGACAGGTCTTTCACCATTGCCTACAGAGTCCTGTGCTATATCTTAAAGGACACGCCGACACACATCACGTATGGTGATTTGGCGGACTTTCTGTACGCATTCATGGACCTGATAGGACGCCCATGTTGTTGACTTATCATCGAACAGACCGGTACAGTGGAAGCAAGAAGTACTGCACAATGCCTCTGGAGGCATCGGGAATTTTGCGAGCGTAATCATGGTACCCAATGCAGGACATCTTGTGAATATCATCTATCGTGGTCCAGCTCCCTTTACTGACGTGAAGACGGATGAAACGTTAGATCGTTCAAACGCACCCAGACGTCATTGCTGATGTGATCTTGCAAGGTCTAATCAAGTCTCACCCTTCAAGTGCAAGAGGGAGGCTGTAGTGCATCACCCCAAGCGCAACGATCGAGGTATTCGATGGCGTCCATACATCTTGGAGTTTGTATCAGGTCCATGTCACTTACAATACACCAGGAAGCACATTCTTTCTTTGAACTAATTATACCTTTCTGCGAGAAGATGTTCAGGATTATAGGATATGTGCCCTGGAATACGGGAATAGATGGCGATAGTAGACCCTCGAGCACATACGGTTCGTTGCTCTTTTGTAGGCAAGTTTTTTTGTTATGGGATGTGTGAGCAGTGGAAGACTCGAAGTAAGATTGGGGCAACTGACGCAGGTTTTTCTCGCTAATGTCACAGTGCAAGATACCATCCTTCGTGAGATGTTGGTGCCCTTGTATGCGGTCACTTTAATGAGCCGCTGCAGTCATGATGGCGTAAGAGGTAAACCATACCTTTCAGAATACCGCGCGATTCTTGTACAAAATCCTGCCCTTCACGCGGCGTTTCAAGCCGGAGACCGTAACAGAGATCGTCAATACTTGGTTTTGAACACCTAGTATCTCGGTCGGTCAGCGAGAAATTTCATGATTGCATGGAGCGTCGTGCACGTCTTGTCATTGCTCTCTAGCTTGACGTCCTAACCATGTGTCAGTAACCCGCACTCTAACCAGATAGAACAACTTACTTAGGTGGCACGATCAGGTTGGGGTGAGGTTTTTTCCTCGGGCGTTTCATGTCTGCGTCCTGTCCTTTCGTGGACAAGATTACTGGGTATTCGTACGAATGGTCGAGAAGGAGGGCAACATGTTGTGCAACATTGACGATGCCGTCCGTCTTGCGTTTATCGTAAACACTTCCACTCACGGAGGAGGGCTGAAATAGTTCGCCTTTTCTCAGATCACTTGGGGTGTGGCTTGTCATGCTGGTCCTTTCCACTTTTCTGGACGACGAGTGCAACGATATGGGTCTTACTGTCACAGGAACGTATTCGGCTCGTGTCTTGTGCCTACCGACACTGTGTAGACAGACGTGTGGCCGGCGTATTGGCACTGACTTGTCTTGACGAACAACCGATGCAGTCTGCCGTGGAGGTGCCACCAGCTCACCCTTTTTTGGATGTACCCCCCCTATCGTCTTTCTTTTGTTACTAGGCGATACCCGAGCGGTAAGCTGCACCCATTCTTTCAGCAACTTGACTCAAGGTTCGTCACAGCTGGTGTGGATTCACTTGATCAATTGATTCTCAGAGACTGACGGAACGCAAGGATCTGTTCGTTCCATTATGGATGAGTTCAAAGAGGCTCCATGTTGAAGGACATGACGGTCAGATCCTGAGGCCAACGACCAACCACTCAAGGATGTTATCACATGCACAGCAGAGTATGCGATACACTGCGTTGAATAGACCCGTCATTGATGCCTTCAAACAGTGAGCGAGTACTGTTTCTATCACGCAGTATCAAAGGCTCGATGTAAAACAAACTGACTGCGCAATCAAGTGGTCTAACTTGCCTAGACAAATGTCGTCAAGCGAGTCTTCCATGTACATCAAGAGGTATATAAACAGTGTGGATTGTCGTACGCGTCTTCACCCCTTTCAGCCATGAGTTCACACTTCACGACGATTCCAGTCCTTAGGCTAAAGTGGGCCACAAGAAAAAAAATCGCTGCGAGCCTCCACGGCCCGCCTTCTCCGTCGCAGATCCCCAAGAGTCAGAGCCGATCTGGGACCTGCCAGCAGGCGTCCCTCCAGTTTGCTGGGCTGACCGATCGAGATCCAGCACAGGCTGAGGGTTTTCGGAACAAAGATTGCTACACATAGATGCAATGATTGGTTGAATCAGTTCCATCAGCGTACATGTCCTCATCAACGGCAATCCGGAAAAGCAAGGCAAACATCTCGCAGAGCTCTCACCCAGCGCGACGCAACAAGGGAAACTCACTATTTCCCCTCGTCCACTGGTCCACACAGTTCCCCAATATCTATCTCCCGTGGTCCATTCAATACACGCTCGCCGTTGGTCGCGCCCACCACGTCCCGGTCGACCGCGAATCGTGCCGCCGTCGCAGTGTCAAGCTTGCCCTCAAGGGAATCAACCACGAGGCGACCAATGTTGGGGAAAAACTAAAAAGAAAAAGCAAGTGGCTTCAGAGAAAATGCCAACAGTGGATACACGAGTCTGGTGCACGCCGCACTTTCTGGCAGGCGAGCGGTGCTGGAGGTCGGCACTGTCCTCGCCCCAAAATACGCTACATGATGATGCTCACCTTGAACGCGTGCCCGCTACCAGACGTAGCCAGGAACAATGTGGGATCTCCGGGAAATGGCCCAATGACCCAGTTTCCGTCCGGCGAGTCGGTGTACCTAGGGAAAGTTGTGAGCCTATGAGCGTCTTTTTGCCTAGTACGAAATAAAGAAATAAAGAAATAAAGAAATAAAGAAAGGGGGGTCCCCAAGAGCGCCACCAATCGGAGATCGGCTTGTCTTGTGTCAAACTCGCCCCGTTTCATAAGAGTTTGACACTCGTCGGCATCCCAGTTGCGTTGGTCCGAGATGTGGCGGTGACAGGAACAAATGGAGGTCGTGGCTATTTTCGACCAATCATCTATCGCCGCCGTCCCAGCGATGTACATCAATGAGATAGAGAGCGCAGGGCGATTGAAACCCAGGTTCAAGAGAAGCGAAACCCGTCCGACGGAAGGATCTTATCCTTGGCCACTGACGCGATGGAAATTCGCTCGCTTGAAGTAGAGCACTTGTCCTTATGCGTGTGTGTGTGGAATTTCTCGGAAACCGAGAACTTTGATGACGATTTGGTCCAATCCCATCACGTCAAAAGATAGCGGGAACGATTAGTAGGTAATTAAAGCTGGGTTCGATCTGAACAGTGGTTATCAACCTACCCATCAGGACTATATTGTTAGAAGGATGGCCGACTTCCATCTTACGTCCCGGGCGTCGTCTTGACTAGCCTGGATCTCCGCAGTTTTGAATAGAACGACAAATGCGACAAGGTCCAAGATTGCAAAGACATATATTAGGGGTAATCTTCGCGCGTAGACCGCAGCCGACGTAGAGGCCATGTCACATGTTCAGGCAACCTTTTTCCATGATGTCGTATGCAGCATCCAAGCGAGGAATGGAGCAACAGAATCCCACAAGTAACATAACGCGAGACAAAGAAGAGGCGGCAAACGACATCACTCACCAGCACAGTCGTGTTCCAGTCCACGGTTTCCCAGCCAACTTGGGATATACCAGCCTAAGACGTTCTCGTAGCTCCTGGAGGGCTGATCGTGGGACGCGGAGACCATCACACCCATCAGGATGGCTTGTAATCGTACGAGGGGTGGATATCTTGCGAACCGGGCTCTGACCGGTATCACTGCCAAGCTTCCTAGGAAAGATCATGTGGGTGTGTCCTGCCGAATGCACACCAAGCTTGACTATTCCATCTTCGGTTGGCTGACAGAGTGGGGTAGAAACAGTCAGTACAACTCAAAGCGTACAGTACGAGGAGAAAGTCGGAGAAAAAGCCTAAACTAAATGGAGGAAGGCAATGAAGGTAAATGAACGCCAGTTGTGTCCTTGGACCCGTAGACACGGTACTCGCGTCAGATGAGTCTAGGCTGGCGGGAGATAACGACAAAGCAAATTGGCGGTGAGTCATCAAGAATTGAGAACTGTATTCGCGAAGTCAAGTACCCCATGCTCGAAGCATGGCGCATGACGCGAGATAAGAAGGGGCGAGATATCCGGACGGATCTCTTCCGTGTCCCTCCCCCAAAAACCTGATACTATCTTTTGTTGAATCAAAGTTTTCGACGCCTCATATCAAAATAGATTGGACTCGCACGAGAACAGACATTTTGATGCAGCCATACGTGGCTAAAAGAAGGGGTAGAGGTCCACACCAGGAGGTGGCATACTAGAGCCTGAAGAAAAGGCGAACGGTAAAACAGCTAGAAAGATAGTCTCCCCAATGACGGACCAGTGGATCGGCGACCTCATTCGAGGTTATATAAGAGCAACGTTCCTCTGAAAACTCACCGGGAATGTGTACAGCCCAGTCTGGTAATCCATGAATATGTGGCACCCTTTATATCGCTCCTTTTCTTCAGCAGTGAGTTGTATCATCGCCACGCTCTGACTGACAGCCAGATTAGTGATACATCAGTCTCGCCGAAGATCGCTCACCCTGTTGCCAGGCATTTCCAGTCGAGCCCCAACTCGGGAAACGTCGATGCGGTCCATGATCCGATTGTGAGGACGACCCTGTCGCCATCGAAACGCACGCTGTCTTTACACTTTACGCCTATCGTCCGCCCATCTTCGTCTTTCAGGAGATCGACGACCTCTTGGCCCTCAATCACCCTCCCACCCATCTCCTTCACACGCAAGAGAAGGATCTCTACCGCCCGCGAAGCCTCCACCCAACCTCCCTCGGGCATGAAGTAGCCATTGTAGTTCGTGTATGAACCAACGCAACATGCATTCAATTCCCGATCCAAGTATGTCAGTGTGGAGGGACGCAAGGATGACAGAATCTTGGTCCGGATAGCCTGTGCATCTGGAAGGTCTTGGATGGGTGAACCAAGCTGTATATCATTGTTCTTTGATCTATCGTCGAATTTATCACCACCGACGATGACCACGCCGCACCTAGTTGTTGTGCGAAGCAGATTTAATAACAAAAGGCTGAAGTCAAAGCAGGTAGATGGAGACGCACTCGTGATAACAGCCTTGCCACATGGGCTGCCTCCATGCCTCGATCGCTTCTCTGGCGAGTTTAGTGTAAAACACGTCATTGTAGCACGACCTGACCACTAGGACAGGATTTCGCTAGCATCCCGTCCCTCTTTGGAGATCATGGGTCAGCCGATAAGTCGGTACGTACCTTTATTGATATCAGTGCCGGCAGCATCGATAGCGGGCAGCACTCTCGCTCGATCTAGAACCGTCACATTTGTATAACCACGAGCGAGGAGATGATAAGCTGTGGAAAGACCAAAAGTGCCAGCGCCAACAATGACAATCCGTGAGCCTGCTGTGAGCGAGGTTTGAGGTTGAGTCTGAGTGACCAGGGAAGACATATTTCAAGGGAGGATGGAGTGGGAATGAACGGTGGTAACCCTGGGATGCACCAAACTTTGAGTCGGATGACTGATCGAGGCAATGGACAATCCTGGCCCAGATGGCAGAGGCTCGTCCCCCTCATGCCTGCACACTTTCCAGGCATCGACATCGAAGAAAACAGGCTGAGAGCCCATGTCATACAAGTTCAAGAGCTGAAAAATGCTATGCAAGTCTGACCACTGTTGTCCATGCACACTGTATTTCAACTGAAATGGCTATTTCAATAGTATTGGAAATGTTGTCCAAATTGCTGATAGCCCCACAGAGTGATTTGGCTTGGCAACAAAGGTTGGACTTGTCCACTGGCAGGACCAACTTGCTCAGTGCTGGCCATCATACCATCATAACAACAATATTGCATGCATACTTCAATATTGCCAGGGATGTCCCAACCTGATCTGTACTTGTCTTTTCTTTATTCCCTCCAACTTGTTGCTGACATACAAGCACTAGGCCTAAGTCCATACTCTAACCATCCCTGATCTATGTCACATCCACTCCAATCCCTACTACTCCTCTAATACTATCTCTGGCCCCCTCTGGCACTTCCCACTATTGCACTACCCTTGGACTTGCTGTTACAGCCACAAGGGCATAATGGATAACAGCTCATGAATCAGCTGCAATGGATCTTAGTGGGGATTGCCACAGTGGAGACACTAATAAGTATCTGAGATCTGGGCTGCAGATGACATGGAAATGAGGGTCATAGGTGTGGTGCACATGTCTGATCCATGAGCCAAGGGCATAAGACACAACACTGTGGGTGGGGCATAGCTGGCTAAGGTCCAGTCATGAATAGGGGGTATCATGTGATGACAAGGGTATAGGGTAACCCAGTATGCATAGATTATCTAAATTATATGATGTATATATGCTATGGTATATAAAGGCTGGGACAGCTGAGGGCAACCTCAGTCTATTCTATGGTGGTTTTCCCCCATCATAGGAGTGCCCAAGCAGCCTAGGCATGATTGAGTTCAAGTAGATGTCCTTGCTCAACAACCACAGGCTCCTATATGTGTCTTCCCTTGTCTATC
>JBBPUK010000203.1:0-39164 GCA_038094635.1 Tylopilus cervinicoccineus
GTAGCCTAGAATGGGATCTTTATTTCATATGCCAACAGTCTAGGGTTAGGGTTAGTTGTTGTCTGGGAATATTGCCATTAGTGCAAAACATGCAAACATTGGGACAATTGTTTGAGCCACTGTAGCTTACAATATTGATATTCTTAGGGCAGTCAACCACATCCCATATATGTATATCACTGAGACTTTTCATCTTAGCATTAATTGCCTCCTTCCATTTCAGCCAGTCTGGTCACTTTCTCACTTCCTCCACCATTGTCAGCTCCAAGCACTTAGCCTCAGTACTACCACTCAATATTATGAATACTACTGTTGCATTGTCAAGTTCAGGTACCATTTGAAGTCCCTATGGGAAGAGAGAGCCACTGTGACTGTTGTGAGTCCCTTCTCCACTTTTGAGTAGCTAAGATTCAGTATACTGATGGGTTGAATGCTGTGGTGCTGGTTCTAGCAAGTCTACTTCAAAATTGTCCTTCACTTGACCAAGAGCTGAAACATTTTCTGGCATGGATGCTATAACAGGTACATTGTCTGCTATAGATACAGCTGACTGACTGCACTGAAAAGTCATATTGCATTCAATGATAATGATATGTCAATCTGGAAGAAAAACTTGATGTACTGTGGACTTAGCATCATAGCCAACCCAGTGACCTTTGTATATGCAGGCATCAAGTTTGAAACCACTGTTCATGTGCACCCAGCACTTTGCCCCTCAAATAGATAAATGATTGAAGTCAGACTTCTTGCCATAAAGCATCTTCCTGTCCAATGCATGAGTTGCTAATCTATTCTCTATCTAGACAACATGGAGTAGGGTCTCTCCCCACAGTGACTTTAGCAGTCCACTAGTATGCAAGACTATGCAGATCCACTTGACAAGCATATATGTAGTTTAGCTGCTTCATAACCCCATTATGCTCAGATGTGTCATGGATGGTGAGTCTTCACTCTATACTAGTAATCTTCAAATGGCTAGTAAACTCACTTGACAGGTACTCCCCTCCATGATCTGAATGGAGATGTTTGATTGAAACACTATTCTAGATCTCAAGCCAAGACTCACACTTGAGGTACATGAAAAACATATTCAATTTTGCAAACATGAGGTAAATGCAAGTATAGTTGATATGATCATCAGTAAAAGAACTGTAATAGGCCCATTTGCCAGATGTAAGAACCAGGAATGGTTCCTATATGTCTATATGCACTTTATTATCAAGTGCTACTGAATGAGCAGGCTCACAAGTGGTTTCAATAAATTTCTATATCACCTTATCATATTTACATGAAGCACATTGTCCCATAGTGCTATTTGGATGCAACTTGACATTTATAACCATCCCTTTGGACACCATCTCATGGATCATTGCAATATCAATGTGGAATAAATAGACATGCAGGTCTTCTAAGATGAGCTCATTGCCATTCCCAGCAATATTTAAATAGTCATACTATATACAATAGAGATCATTCACAATGCCAACTTGTCCCAACAAGTGTTGCTTAGGTTCAGGACTAAAGATTTGACAAGTCATCCTACCAAATACTACATAGTATCCAGCTTGAGTAAGATGATCAATAGACATCAAGGTGACCTGCATAAATGGTGCATAGAGTACATCCTTAAGGATAATATATAACTGCAGATGCCCATTGGATAGAGAAATAGGCAGGTCCCCTCTGCCAACTACATTGAACATTCTATTATCTGCCCCTCTGATTGATTTAGGTGGAATGGTTATAAAGTTGATGAAACATTCATAGTAGGTAGACAAATACTATAAGACACTACTGTCATATAGTTTGGAGATACTGGCATCAGTACAAGTCAGAAGGGATTGGATGTTGTCATTCTCAAACAATAAGTCTAATATAGCAAGCCATGCACAGTCTGATTGATTAATATATATAGTGGTTGGAGCTGTGCATGCATGTACTGAAGGTTTATTCACCCCCCCCTCTTGTCATCTTTAGACTTCTTTCCATATAATTTCCAGCTTTTAGAAGTCTGGCTAGCTTTATCCCCACCTTCTTCCTAGCAATCACAATCCATGTGGTCTGTGTTATAGCCACAAGGGCGTAATGGATACAGTTCACAAATTGGCTGCTATGGACCGTGCTGGAACTAAAGAGGCACATGAGTTAGGTCTGGGCCATGGATCACATGGATATGAAGGCCTTGGGGCATTGAACACCATGCCTGATCTGCATGTCAAAGTCCCAGTGTAAGGTGCATCATTGTGGATTGTGTGCAGCATGGGTAAGATCCGTTATAAATAGGGGGGCGTTATGTGGCGACAAGAGTCTAGGGTTCCCAGTTACTAAATAGGTAGCCTAGGTCATATGATGTATATATGCCAAGGTATATAAGGCTTGGGACAGCTGAGGGCAATCTCAGTCTGTTTTTTTGTGAGGTTCCCCCTACATTAGAGCGAGCCCTAGCTCGGGGTGTTCCCTCAGGTTAGTGGATTAGGTTGGACCTCTGTGGCTAAAGTCGTCCTCGGCCGCACATCAACATGGCTCCTATATATGTCTTCCCTTGGCCGAGTCCTTGAGTTGTTCTAGGAGTTGTATCAGTCTGTTCAACTGTAGTTGTGGCACTTGCTAGAGAATTTGGCTTTGCACTAGCCCTTCTTTGATATGTCTGCTTCAAATGCTACATCTGTTATGGCCGCAAGGGCATAATGGAAAAGGTTTACGAATTGGCTGCAATGGACCGTGCCAGAACTAAAGAGGTGCATAAGTTAGGTCTGGGCCATGGATCGCGTGGATATAAAGATCTTGGGGTGTTGCATGCCATGCCTGATCCATGAGGAAGAACTTGGCATAAGGCGCATCATTGTGGATTGTGTGCAGCACGGGTAAGATCCAGTTATGAATAGGGGGTGTCATGTAGCAACAAGGGTCTAGGGTTCCCAGTTACTATAGTAGTAGCCTAGGTCACATGATATATATACACCAAGGTATATAAAGGCTTGGGACAGCTGAGGGCAACCTCAGTCTGTTCTCTTATGGGTTTCCCCCATAATTGAGTGAGCCCTAGCTCAGGGACTACCCTCGGATTAGTAGGTTAGGTTGTGCCTCTCTGGCTAAAGACATCCTTGGCCAGACGCCAACATGGCTCCTATATGTGTCTTCCCTCAGCCAGTTCCTTGGGTTGTTCTAGGGGTTGTAACAACATCTTTGAATGCTCTCTTGCCCTTTGACTTCCCTCCATCTTGCAAGATGACTCAGTCATACTCCTTGATCACAACATTGAAGAGGTCATTATAGATAATAGTTTTCTGCTATAGATGCATTGTCAAAAAAAGGGAGGCCAGACTAGGATTGTAGGAATGAGAAAGTAATATATATATAATATTAAAGAGGTCCACATCCAAGACAGATTGGCCAATGGATGCAAGTTCTTTACAAAGTATGACAATTTTATCTATATATGCATGTGTATCCCCTCCCTCCTTGAGTTTGAGCTTGTCTAGTTGACATCAAAGCTCTGCCTAACAACAATAGATTGATGCTCAAATTTAGTGCAGAGGATGTTAAAGCATTCATGGGCACTATACTTGTTAACAAGACAAATAAAAAGCACATTAGAAAGGGAGCTGACTATAAGATGCTGGACCTTTGCATTCTTCTCAATCCAGGTAGCCAGGTTCTTCTGGTAGTCCTCAACTTCTTTGGTCTCAGAACATGTAGTGGGCCATCTAGCTGATTTTACAATCATAGGATCTATGGATCCTGGTATTGAGCCATTAAGGAACCCACCAAGTCCCCAACTGGTCACAAGAATGTGGAGTGAGGCCTTCCAGGCGACCCACTCCTTACCAAGTGCATCAAGCTTTGGTAGCTTAATTTCTTTAGACATCATACTGGTCATAGCAGAGGATGTATGCAAACAAATGGGGCTCATAACCTGTAGAATGGACTCAGTACTGCACAGAGTCAGTGTATATCTGTAGAATGGACTACAGGACAATGAGTACAGGTAAAGATACACTAGTAAGGGATCTTACCTCAGTACTGCATGGAGTCAGTGACTGAGGTAGACAGAATCTACGCGATTATGTAATACAGGTCTATCTGAGTCCGTTTGTATCGTACAACGCTCCATAGTGCCTTTTGCCTAGTGAGAACAACCAAATGGTGAATAGCTGTTAATATCCATTATCTCCATTCATTTCAAGTAAATGCGAACACCTGCATAGTGACCCTTGACGTCTCGAGCTGAGAGTCACAGATCCGACTCCGATTATGTCGGAGACGAACTTCGGCAGAGGCGCAGGGGCGGAGGCAATATGCGTTGATGGACACAGCCAGCCCCAACTTGTAGGATCGTCGTGCCCACAAACGCACTCCCTCTCCGAAGCTTTCCACTTGGTATCACGCAACACGCGCTAGGTATCATGTATTGGCGTAGACGATGGACACGTCGTGCAGAACGTTCCATCCGCATCTTTTTCTGCAAGGCAGCAACGTCGCTACGATGGGCAGCAATCTTGATAGATGAAGGGGAAGACAGATCTGTCATGCTCATAAAATCATTGATAAGCGATGAGCAGCCAAACGGTCTCAACTGACGCCCATTAGGCAAGGGAGGGAGAATCACAATCACCCCCCAGCAGCGCTCTCAGCAGCCGTGCATCGACTACATCGATATCATTTCCGAGGGGATCCTTCCACTGTCGACGCACTCCCACCAAGAGCCCGCGCGCAGGTGCGATCACGTCGGACCGTTGATAGAAGGATACAGTCGCACGAAGTCGGCGGCGAAGTGCGTGCGACATGGAAGAATCGAATATCCAGCGCCGAGGCCTTCTGGGTGCCTCCCTCAACACCACGTCCGTTGGTGCTCGAAATCAATATCCGCGTTCCTCGCCAACGAGGAAAAAGAATCCAGATCCTATGATCTTCAGCGATCTAGCTGATCTTATCGCATGGTGCGTCGTCTCGAGTTTATTTCATCAGATGAAGGAGAGATGGACCACACAGCCCAGCGCATCGCAGATGGGCCCTCGCGGGAGTCCATGGACTCCAAAGTCTAGGCCTCCATATCGTGGCATGTCATCGAACCGGAGACCAGCGACCGACCTGCCTTGTACACTATGCTTCTTCTTCCCTTCGCGACGACGACAGGTCTTGTCTCCGTTCGTTCGTCTGCTGATCTCCCCCTCTTCGCTTCCCGGTGACCTCAGCAGCAGGACCGACATTGGGCGTGGGCTACACACATCCCGCTTAGCGGTTATTCAAATGCAAAACTCACCGCAAAAGCCCATGTATGTACACGTTGTCCGCCCTGGTCATTCGCATCCCGGAATTGGCATGTCGAGGTCTCCCCCTTGACGATGGCACGGGGTCGCAGAAATGACCTATTTCCATTAGCGATCCACGGCCTCTCTCTCGGTACTTGGCCAGGATCCGTAAGAGCGCATTTTGACCGAGATCTGAGCGCTGAGTAGAGAATCACCGGGTAGAATTCTCGGCGCAGACCATGTCCAAAGAAGGCCTCATGAGAAGAGTCGGATCAAAAACTTGGACCTTGGCTGCACCAAATCAAGCGTTGATGATGGGACAAGCACGAGTGGGGCACGAACTCTGTTCCACATGGCTATGGAACGGTCGACCTCGCAGCTCAAACCACGATGCGGCCACCGGAAATAATTCCAAATCCCTGGAAAAAATAATGTACCCACCAGTCGGCGCTCGTCTGGTAAGCGGGCGGGGAGCAGAAGTGTACGTGCATGCCGCACATATGTGCAGCGTGGCCTTCGATTACGTAGACCGTGCGTCTTCTGGCGACGTCACGGCGGTGTGGTAGCTGATCGCTATCAGCACGACGAGCGCAAGGAGGCCAAAACAGGTCGTTGGAGCACAACGCGGCCAGGCATCGTAGCCAGACGTCACCGGACCCGATCCGTTTCGCGCGGGTGAGGTCTCTTCGCCCACGTTGCACAAAAAAAAAAAAAAAAAAAAAAGAGTGCGGATCACCGACGCGGAAGTGAACGGGATCAGTTACCTGACTCCTACACGTGTCGCAACTCGAACGAGGTGGGGGGACGCGACTCGTCTGTGATATCCTGTCGTGGTATTAAATATACATAAGCCATGCAAAGCTAGGTTTAATGATGGCGTCCGAGTGATCACTTACGGCGACTGAGACCACATGACCCTCTTTTTTTTTTTTATAGGCTGCACACGTTGCACGCCGCCGACATGGTTGCGAAAGAATCCCCCAGGCCTATCCCCTTCCTTTACTTCGCTGCCGACGATGGATAAGGTGTCGAATTCGGCGCCTGTCACGTGCACAGCCGCTAATTCAAACATGCTCAAAAAAAAAATAGAAACCCTTGATATGACACACCCAAGTGAAAGTCACGTACACAACCTTGTGTGTGTGTCTGTGTTTGATATCCCACCGATGAAAAGGACCCCGAGCACCAGTGTCCTACGTCGGATCAAACACCCATGGCGAGATGGGCCCATATGGGATAGAGAACGAACGACGCACAGTGCTGGATCTTCCGTGGCCATGCCACCATGGCAGCGTCGCTTTCTCATTGCCAAGCCGACGGGATTCTCGTGCAAGCGACACTGCAGGACATTGTCACCACAAAAGGAGTCGAAGAAGGCTCACCTTTGTCCGGACGCTGCAGCCACCGCCGCTTACCCCACCACCGCCTCAGTGGTGGGCGCATGGGAAGAGCAACCCCCATCAGTGGCTCCAATCGGCTTGTCATTTGATTACAGATAGGGTAGACCTATTGCGCTACGTGGCGTATTACAACAAACAAGAAGAGTAGTTAGAAATGGATCCTAATGATCGTCTTATAAGTGCGTACGTTAAGAATATACAAGAAAAAGCAACGGAGAGCAGCTGTGAATGAACTAAGAAAAGAAAAGACGTGAATTGGCCTGGCACAGCTCTCGACATCAGAAGGCCCCAGGTTCGAACAAGGGTACGACCAAATTTTCCCGGTTGGTGACATCAACACCGCGGAAATACCCTAGCAAGTACCGACGTGAGCATCGAACGACACGTGATTGTTGAAATCTCTCACTTGGACTGAGATAGTACCACAACACCGTCCCTTGGACGAAATTCTCGAGTGCGTACAAGTACCTCGCTAGTTCTCGGTCCACCTCAGGGCCGAACGAGGGTAACTGGTTCTTCAATTCGATATAATCTTCAACACGCTGTGCGAGCATCTCTGTTAAAATGTCGATAGCAGCTTGCAGACCAACATTGCGTTCGTTCATGATACAAAACACTAGGTTTTGGTAATCGCCGTCAGATTGTTCTTTCTGTAAAAATAGAACCCCACGTCAGCATATAAACCACACTCCCGCTCAGCCAATCTCACATTAAAGGAGCAAAGATCCTGTTTTGCAAGATAATCAGCAGCCGTCACATCAAACGGAGAATAGACACCGACATTAGGCCAGGTCATGAGGTCCGTCGTCGCGTCGGACATTCCTTGGATAATGGGGCTTTCGAAGACGTCGTCTGGGAGATCCAAGTCGAGCGAGTACTCAACCATTGCTATACAAGCCACGTCAATCCACAGATTGTCAAAGGACTTGGGGAAGTATGCATACCTTCGACCATAGCACCACCGATGGTAGCACGCCGCATCAGAATGAATTCTTCGACAGATGGAATGCGATCTTGTGACCGATTCCGCGACTGTGTGACTTGTGAATCACTCCAGGCTTCAAAGGCACGAATAAAGCTGTGTGATAAGTTTAGATACCGTGACCCATTGTCGGAGATAACTGAATACCGTTTGTAGGCGCCTGGGGTAGAGGTTTCGCGAAAGCGAGAGAGAAGGCTAAAGTCATCCTGTGAGTTACGTCATGGAACCACGAGGGCATCGGAAACACCCACTCGTATAACATGGCGGCGTAGGGGTATTCTGGACGGGGACCATCTGGATTGGCGATGACGCTGTTGGAAACATGATGCCCAGCCTGGACAGCATCGGGCTTGGACTGCAGGTCACCCTCGTCCGACAAATCATCAGTCTGATTGCGACTTGTTAGCATAGAAAAGGGCGAGAGTCTATGACAGACGTACGGAGAAGGCCCAGAAGAAGAAGATGAGGCAAGTAGTGAGGTGCTTTAGATCGGCATCGGGGAAGCTGAGAGCAGCAAATAGATCGAATTTTCCGTAGTTTACGAACTTGGATCGTTTCCGGTCATCGTACAAACTTATGCTGCAACGGTGTCAGTCAAGTTGTACAACAGAAAACCAGGAGCAACACACCCATTGAACCAAGCGCGAGCGGCACGGTCGGCCTCTGCTTGGTAAGTATTCACTCGTAGTTCACATACACGACCAGTAATGGCGGAGAGATCTTGAAGACAGAACTGAGACGGGAGCGTATCGAAGATCATTACGAATTAAAGCACAGAGGAAGGGGGGAAACTGTACAACCCAGACTTGCTGAGGGAGGTTGGAGGCACTTGCTTTGGGGGGAAGAGCGTGCTCCGATCGGCCCTTCTTATGCGAAATCGGCGAGGGAGGGTGTGATATCAGCTATATGCGAAGTCTGAACCTTCCATAGAAAGAGTAGCGTAAAAAGGCCACAAATTAAAATGGGATAAACAACGCCCACCGGCTTGGTCGCTAGTGCCTTGAGCATCACGACACACATTACGCGTGAGGAAGACCCCAAGGACACCGTGTTGTTCGCATCTCGGTCGCCAAGCACCCGGATATGCCTTGAAGATAAGATTGTCAAACATGCTGACATGTCATGTTTGCTCTGTCCTGGTTAGATCTAAAGTGAATACATACTTGTAACCTGAAACTCTAACCCTGAATGTAAAAGAGCCGATGACACAGTGCAATCCCGAACGTGCATCGCGTTGCATGGATGGGCGCTGTGCCAACAGCCGCGCAGAGCCATGCTGTGATGATGCGGCAGCCTGGATCACACCCAGTGACAAGAAGGAGCCGACAGGATTGGTCAAAGCTTCAGATGGCCCTAAATTAGCACGGCGCTCTGTTCCTGGACTTGCTTTTCTTCCGCAATTTCCGTCAAAAACATAGCATGAGAACATGACATTTGAAAAGATCCAGATCGCTTGGACACGATTCCGAATGGAGTCTTGAGGCGAGCGTCCGAGAGAAGCTGGATGGGTAGACAAACCACTTACGGGTCAGTGGCAAACCCATCTTGGGACTCCGCAACCGGCTAACGGCAATGCGAGTACACGAGGCTGCTGCAATGTAACCTGTTTGTGAATGGCGTGCTCATACGGCGGCATTGGCTGCTAATCTGCCACAACGGCAGGGACAGCTATGAGCACAGTCCTTCTGCCACCTCACATGGTATGTCTTCATCATCATATGACCACCGAAAAACAAACGTTTCCTGGTGAACGTTTACCCGTCAAATGTCAAGTCAAAGGACCCACTCGTTCTTCCGTTTCAATGTCGCGTTTGACGAAGCAGCTAGCAGCACACGAACCCGTTCCGTGAATGGCAAGGGTCTTGGTCGAATGCATGCGTCGGCAATCTGCAAAATTTCAACCACTTCAGCCGGTTACTAGCATGGTTCTTGTCGATAGATCAGCGTTTCTTTTTTGTCCCGCTCTGTTCTACTTACTCATCCGAGCAGGACCGATCGAATCGCAACATGACTGTCAATGGGACTCCACGCCATGCCTTTTGTGACATGGGGTCGGAGTTACCCTCAATCAGGACGTTCTGGCTGCGATCGTCGGTGACCTTTCAGGCACTCATGTGTCCTTCGTGTTGTGCAGACATCTCTTTGCATGTCTGGCAGCAGCTTGAAGGGTGAGGTAATGTAATTCCCTCAGGCGACCTGCTCCACGCCGCGCCGAACAAGACAGCACGTTCTGGGGTCTTCAAGAGAACGTTTGATACCACTGCCGTATCAACTGTTGTATGCATGAACAAAGTTTCGTTTCGTCTGACACCAAGGTCTAGCTCCTATGTAACCAACTTTGGTCACTGTGCCCAGCCAATATTACACATTCCATGGCGATTTTTTACGAGGCAAAGGGTCAGAATCTTGCTAGGGTCGCTCGGCCTTAGCGGTCAGCAAGTATCAAGTATCACTCGCTCGAGGTCGCTCTCAAACTACTAACGGCATTCTGTGCTTGTGCCGAGGTTCGTTCTTCTCTTTTGGCCACCGACAGCACAGCGGTTGTCGCTCATTACATGTACTCTCATCCCTTGCTGAGTCGCCCCAGGCGAAACATTCCCTCAGGCTAACAACGGACTTGTACGCTCTCAGTGGTGGACACTTCTAGCTCTCGCACATAGCGGACTATGGTGGAATCCCCTTTCGCTACATAAATGGATCTTAGTGCTCGTAGCATCTTCGGGATCTCCCTGCCGGGCTTTCTACACCAACCGTTACCGAAAGTTCAGTCAGGACTAACATCTGAGACAATCGGACAGCCAGGCTCAGTCATGGCATTCACGTTGCCCCTTCCATGTCGTGAGTCTGTTGTTCTCTGTAGGCCGTTTTGATCTGCTTTTTACTGAGTTGCCGCGCTCCCTCCAGTGCGGCTCTTAGCCGCTTTCGTCCCCCTGGTACAAGTCGGACTGCTTTAGCAACTCGCCGAGTCCAGTATGATTGAATCGTATGCATTCCGCCACCATCAAACAATTGCGGCGCACTTGGACACACGGTGTCATGCTACTCCCGACCACGTTCGAATCTGCAACACCGAGACACTCATCTTCGCATACAGGTCCCCCCATCTACTTCGTTCTAGGGGCATTGCTCCCATCCATTCGGATGGTTCCCTCCGAGATGGAGACCCGATGACCATGCGCATCGTACATGCGGTGCATCAAGCACTACAGTAACTCTGCACACACAGCTCTCGGTCTGCAGAGAAATTCCGGAACGTGTGCTCCCAGTCTCTTACCTTCTAGACCTCAGGCTGATCTTCGTGTGTACCCGCTTGGTCACCTTATGTATTCTTGAAAACCTACACATTTTTTTTTTAAATAACCGTTCTTAAACCATAACCAACGGTCGAAACTTTGAGTGTGTTTTCCACCTACTTTCCCTGATCCGTTCAAATTGAATACCGACAGATGCGACGTCGACCTCAGAAGAGATACGGGAACGAAAGATCGCTTTCGTGAAACCGGTTAGACGACACGACACTTTTGCCGTTCGCCAGCACGCCGGCCTCCCTGCGGAAATTCAGCTTCAAGCTACACCGACCATTCCACGGCCATCACGAGCACCAACTCGGAGGCTACATGAGCGTCTAGGCCTTTGATCCGTCCTGGACAAGCCATCCCACTCGGAAATTTCCGTCGGCAGCGCGGATGATACTACACTCCATCGAGCATGCGCATCCGGGTCCCTCTGAGTCCGTTCTCCCTGACCCACAGACGCCTCCCCCTTCAATGGATTATCCGCTCATGAGAAATCGCGATCGATGGAGGTATCTTTGGTCGACAATGTTGGCATGAATGCCATGTCCACACGGTCATAATAATATTTCCCTTTTCGACCACGCCGACGGACAACTTGTCCCGGAATCTAAGCAGTCCTGGTCCTAGTCATTGCGATTCATAAGAAACCAGGACGTCGCATGAGTGCTGGCGCCACTGAATCTACCATGACGCTGTGCGTCTTTGTGATCTCTTTTGAAATCACAGGGGATTGGACGTGAGCAGTTGATGGTGTGTCATGATGTCAGCCTTGTCATTGTCTACATCATCATCTTAACATGCGATATCACCCTGCCTTCCCCCCCTCCCCCCCCTCCTCGGGGTGTCCGAGGTGCACACGTCGACGGATAGGGAAAAGAGGGGGAAACATGTTTACGGCAGTTGCTTGTCATCCACTTGGTCTCTCCAAGTTCGGTTTGGGACGATCAACTAAGCTGTGTCAGCGGTGTCCAGCATCGAACTTGTCCTTGAACGGTGCCTCCCCTCGCGGGTCACAACTGAGTGCCTATAACGAGGTTAGTGTCACCACCGTGACTACACAGCACTAGGGGTGTGGGGTCTTCCCGGCGGCGCGCGTCCGAGTAATGAAGGGCTATTCCCATGGCCCCGTCACCATCCTAAGCGAGGAGGGGCGATACGGTGCGTGCAGTACATGCAAAGCCGAAGACCTCACAAGGCAATAATTCCACAGTCAGCGGCGCGCGGCGCAAAGGGGGGGCAAGACGTCGACCACATTATCCCGGACCCTTATCCCATCAAGTCCATGCTGTCATGACGCTGATAAAGGACCGTCTGTTAAGGACGCTATTTCGATCGAAACATTTCATTTACCGTACCTGTGTAGTCAAGTTGCCGAACCGGGCAACTCTGCACCAAGCGGACGAAGTTTCTGGTTGCCAACGGAGCAGATAGCCGTCCTTTGCGCCTTGTGAGCATATGTACCGGGTTGGACGTGGGTCGTAATAGCACGATCACAACATGCGCACCCCTCCGTGAAAGCCCACTCACTTTTGGGGGTGCCGAATGCGTAAAATCAGTGCGTGCTCTGGATGTTCGCATCATGTGCTTCTACACAGCTCACCAAACCAGCTGACAACCATGCCCACAGGCTGCGGCGCGTCTATTCGCATGATCTGGAGAAAACCGCCGATCTGCTGTGAGACTAACAAGACGTGTGCGACTATGATTTGACCAAATCTAAGATCGTGGGTACTAGATTGTCACCGTCGGGGATGGTAGCACACCGACTGGAACGCCACCTGGTGGCATATGCATATGTTATGCCACATTGGTGCGGCGCAGAATGTTCGCAGAGGACAGATTGTAAAACATTCCAGTGACTATGCCTTGTACAGCAAGGTGCTTGACAAATCCCTTGGCCAGTGAGAGGGTACGCGGAACGTTCCTTGCTATATCAGGATTTCAGCTGAAGTCTTGCTCGGGGACAAGTGATACCCGGCAGGGGAGAAACGCTCACCCACCGTTGCAATTATGTTCCGTGATCACCTGGGCGCACGAGTCGGCCAATCAGTAAAACATCGCCTTCATCGTCCTTGAAAATGCCGGTGACTCAGGAACAGCGCCTGCGGAACGTTGGTCACTGCAAGTCCTCAAAGTGCAAACTCCGGACAGAAACTGGGACGTTCGGATGAGAGGTGATAAACATAGTCATCCATGTGTTACAATGACCGAGTCACAAACGATTCACGATTTCAACCGTCTATTTCGTAGCGTCTGATAACCTCTTCTCCGCCTCCTTGAAGTTGATGACATTCCAGATCGCATTGAGGTACTGTCAGGTACGAGTAAGTAACCTAACGCTGTACATCAATGAAACTCACATCTGCCTTGACATTGTGATACTTTGCGAAATAACATCGATTAGATCAGTTGCACACGCGCTCATCAAAACTCACCTGGAGGTAAAACGCCTGTAAAACAACGGTAAGCAAACGATACAGTACATCCATGCTACCCGACACGTACGTGCTCCCAAATATCCACACCAAGGATGGGTACATGCGCTGAAACACACGGGATGGATGCATCAGTGCCATACGCATACCACCTCGACCACGTCCGAAACGTACAGATCAACGGGTCCTGGTTCGCAGTCGTGACGATGTCCAGCTTCTTCGTCGCCGAATTGTACCCCTACACATCGCACGTCAACACACGCCGTTCCTGCCGCGCCACGAACGACACTGCACTCACGAGCCAACCCCACCCGCTGCCCTGGATAGCGGCCGTCGTCGCATTAAACTTTGTCTTGAACTCCTCCACAGACCCAAAGTCGCGCTCCAGAGCCTGCTTCAAGGGTCCGTCCGCGAGCTGACCGCCATCCTTGTTCACAGGGGACAAGTTGGTCCAAAATAGCGAATGGTTGATATGACCTAGTCGTGCCCGCCAAAAGAAAAAAAAAAAAAAAAAGGAAATGAAGCAGAGGAAAGAAAGAAAAAAGGAACGCAAGACGACCCACCACCACCGTTAAACTTGAGCGCAGACTGCAACGCAATCTTTTCGTGCGTCGACGTCGTCTCGGCGTACGCCTTCTCGGCCGCATTAAGCCCGTTCACGTAGCCCTGGTGATGCCGCGTGTGGTGCAGCTTCATGATTTGTTCGGAGATGTGGGGCTCGAGGGCCTGTCGTTCGCATCGGATGTCTTAGCGGTGAAGTCCCCCAAGGCACCCCAGCCAGGCATAGAACGAGAACGAGACGCACGTTGTAGTCGTAGGGCAGGTCTGGGAGCGTGTGGATCGAGGCGAGGCTGCCCGGTCTGGCGAACGCACGCGAGAGTGCTGGTCTCAGCGCAGTTTGAGCGATGAAAAACATGGTAAAGAAACGAAAAGACGACGAGGACGAGGACAAGAACGACGAGCAGGTAGAGGACGCGTTCGGAACCTCAGCTCCAAGGATAACGTCATACATCCAATTTTTCAGTTACTTCCGGTTCTAGACATAACTGATTACATAATCTACGGCAACCTGCAACTGAGCCCGCTGCGCTCACAAAACTCTATACCGTCGAGGGTTCATACTGTCCGTTGAGTCAGTCGAAAGTGCGACCACGATGACAGGGCTTTAAAGTTTCGATGTCTGTCTTCCAGAGTGATAGTAGTCATTGACGTGTTATATTCTCCCCTTGGATTGTTAGCTTGCCAACGAGGCAAGAATAAAAAACACACATTCGAGACTGATCGAACTGTTTACATTCTTTTTAACCTAGTGTAATAATCACACGTTGTACGAAAGCAAAAAGAGAGTACGTGGAGAAGAAACGGATGAAAGCAATAATGATTAGCAGAACAAAATAAAAAAGAAAAGAAAAGAAAAGACGCAAAGGAAAAGGACAGGCGACAACAAACAAATGTCAAGGAATAGACGAGTGATTCATATCACAGCAAACAGGACATCATCTTCCCCATCCATTACTCCCAGCCCGCCCCCGTGGCCACGCTTGAGGAGCCCACTGTCCGAGTCGGTCCCCACGTTCCCAATCCATTCTGTCTCGATCGGCCGATGGTCCTCGTGGAACGTACTGAGAACCCGTGTACGGTGGGCGAGTGGGTACGTATGGATGTGTTGGCTGACTCATAGTTCCACGTAGGGCACGGGGGCCGCTTGGAAGCGGTCGAGAAGATGCCGGTGTCGGTGGAGTCGCGGCATTATTAGACAACGGAGAACGGGAAAGCGAGGGAACAGGCCGGCGGGGGACGGGCGTTGTCGAGGAGGTCGTAGGCCCTAAATTGGGTGAGGATGGGTGGACAGCGTGGAATGAGCGGGGTTGTGTAGGCGGTGTATGGGACCGTGGCAAATACGTTTTCGGTGGAGTGGAGCTTGTAATCTCGCCATCTTCGTGTGAGGGGCGACGCGAAGGGGGAACGCTGGACGAAGATGAGGAAATATGGGCATGCGGCAAAGGATTCGGAGTCGGGGTGGAGGCAGGGATGCCAACCGAAGTCGAACGCGAGTTGACTGCGGAAGTAGACGTCGATGTCGACATGGAGCTGGGTGCTGACGCGGAGGCGGGTATCGAAAGAGCCGATCTGGGCGTAGAACCAATCGGAGTGGTATGGTCTGCCGTCGTAGTTTCGCCCGTCTGCTTGGTTGTCAATGGCGGCGGCGGAGGCTCAGGGGCAAAGCTCACAACATCGGACGTAGAGCCATCGGCGCCAACAAGCCCACTCGGCATCACAGTATCCATTATCTCCATTTTGGCGGTGAGCGTTGCCGGAGGTTTGCCGTCGGTTCGCGTCTGCGTTTGATCCGGGTTGTTCCTCTCGCCTGGAACAAGTGACGAGATGGACGGTGCACGTGCGGGCTGTTGTGGGGAGGATCGCAGGGCGTCCGCAGCCATGGTCGCCAAGGTTGTGGAGGGTGCCTGTGCCTCTGCGGGTAATTTGTCAACATCCGCTACCGTTTTCTCCTCGGTAGACCGAGGATCGCGAACGGCATTGCGTCCATGCACACTGCCACCGTCAAGCCCGTTTGCGCTAGCATGTGCAGCCTCAGAAGAGGTTAAAACATCCTCCTTGGTTGCATCGTTCGTCTTCACGTCTTGCCCGTTGACGACCTCAACAGGATTTGTGGTCTGCACAGCACCCGCACGCTCGCTTGCGAGATCACGTTTGACATCAACGCTAGGGCTGGATGGCAATGCAGGTCCATCAGGTGTTGCAGGCGAACTGAGCGCTTTCGCCATCTCCTCCTCCCGCTGCTTCTTCTTGCGTAGTGCAAAGTCCTTGAGTGACATTTTGACCTTGGGCGGTGGCGGTGGCGACGGCTCTGGCAGTGGCTGGACAGGCTCAGGATCAACGGCCATCGGTTCAGCTGGCGACGTCATCTTGGCATTAGACGCCGTCGGCAACAGATGGTTTTCTGGTGTTGCACTGCCCTCCATAAGGAAGGTGCTCGGGGGCTGGGAATCCGATGGAACCTGAGTGCAGGGAGCTAACCACAATGACGAACATTTCTCCTCTGGGCCGTCAGTCACAGGGGATGTCGCATGTAAACTGTCACCTTGCCTCTGGTTACCTCCGGCAGCGTCGGCTTCAACGCTCATGGCATCGTGGTCCAGAGGATCCTGTTCCTTTGCAGGCCCAATCGTGTCGGCATCGACTGACAAACTGACAACGGGGGGTTCCGAGTTATCGGAAGTGGCTTTTCCCCTCAGCCGAGGTACTCCACTCAATATTTCTGGCGACGCGAACCGAACACGATATGCTTCCCCACTGCAAGGTCGCCTCTTCTCTGCATCCGATAGAGATATCGTCTCGGGTCGTGTCTCGGGCGAGGACCTATACGCTTGTTGATATTGTGCCTCGGCGGGGGTATCGCGTGTGCTGTCGGGAGGATTAAGGGCCACCACCGGTGCAGAGAGAGACAAGGATAAAGAAGGCCCTTCGTCCTGCGGATGCACATGTAGAGGTTTAGATGGTCTGTGAGGTGGTGAAGGGGCTCGGTAGTCCGGAGCACGTGGCGTCGAGGTGGGTGCAGTGGATGGCGGTGTGGACTCGTCGGGACCGCACAGTACAGATAGATGTGGTGAGGATAATGCGTCCGGTGAATGCAAGGTGAGCTTTGAGAACGTGGCAGAGGGCGACACGCTTGGAACCAGAAGTGAAGGAAGCGCTTGCGCCACAGGCGGGAACGACATTGAAGGAGACAGAGTGTCATGGTTGACCTGCGATGGCAAAGAACGTGCGCTGATCGAATTAGGAGAGGCTGGTGTGGCGGAGATGGTGCCCTGGTCGGGTGACCGCCCCGATGGCGCAGAGGTTGATGACATTGTCTGCGACGGTGTCCACGTCGCAGAAATACCGTTCTTATTCCACTGAAAAGAACCTCGAGGAGACGCGCCTCCCACCGCTTGAGCGTGCGCAAGAGATGAGATAGTAGTCGGATCGAGCGAAGCAGGCATCGGCGGGGGTGGCATCTGCCGTGTGTCTATCGAGAACAAGGTAAAAACAACCAATACGGGACCCTGCACAGAGTGTACTCACCGTCTGACCCATCAACCTCTGTCTCCGTGTCGAACTCTGTCTCCTGCCCATCCGCGCCATCTTCCCCATCGCCATTCCCGTTCGCTGGGCCCTGCTTACAACCACTATCCTTGCCATTGCCGCTGCCTCCCTCCACAGGACTCTCGGCGTTCGCACTAGCTGGGCTTCTCCATCTCTCATGCACTCTCAAAAACTCGGCACACGTCGTGTTTCGTGGTGAATTTTCCTGCGATAGCTCCGGTTGAACCGTGACAGGTCGAGACCAGCCCTTACGCATCCGCGGCGGTAACGTAGGAGGTAGAGAATCGACATCGATAGAGTCTTTGTCTGTCCAGAAAGGCAGAAGACGTTAGCAGTCTGACCACAAGCAACGACCACCTAGAAGCGAGAAGACCAGAAACGCAAAAGGAGAGAAGGAGGTGGCCACCAAGGAACTACTCACCGTCAGCCACCCGCGCCTTCCCCTTTCCTTTGCCATCTACGTGCGGATCCTCCTCCGCGCTGACTTGAGGAAAGGGCCTGAGACTCGACGGAACAATCTCAACTCCACCCCACCCGCCGTTCATCGGTGCCTTCTCCCGTGTCCTGAACCCCCGCTTGACACCCACCAACGGACCCAAATCGACTGCTTTCCTCGCCCTCGGTTTCAACGTCGATGAGGAGGCAACAGCGCCTGCATCTTCTCCATTCACCTGCATCAGATCCTCCAATTTATTCTTCTTCCGTACCTTGCGCTTCTTGAACCCTCGACTCCGCCCACCAACTTCGATCGGCGTGTCCATCTCAATATCCACATTCATACCCAGTCCCCAATTCCGATTTGGTCGTGGATCCGAGTTGTCATCTCCTTCCACATCAACATCTTCCTCGCCATCGTCCCACTCCTCGCTCGCACCATTGACATCAGACGAGTCACATTCGGATCCCTCGGACATCATCTCCCCACCGGGCCATGGCCATCGTCCCTCGACAACTCGCTCCATAACGCGAACAGCACAGTCTCGTGTCGAAGAACCGCATGCACAGGTCGTGAATGTGCTACTCAGAGCGTGAAGAATAGAGGTGAATTGGGCACGGAGGTGGTGCAGGTATGCCGGTCTATGTGTGGGTGCGTCACACACGAGAGTGAAGGATGGTGTGTATGAAAGAGAGTCAAGTCAGCGACCGAAACCTAGACGATAAACAGATCGAGGTACACCGCAAGAAAGACTCACGCAAATAAGCCAGGGCTCTCCATCAACGCAGGCAACATATGCACTGCATGTCCGTCGTCCCATTCCCAGCCCAAGACAATTTCCTCGTCCGCTCTCAAGTCCCGTAACGCGAACATCGCAAAGGAGAGCGCCGTTGGGTCTGCATCGGAATCGGACGTCGAAGGTGCATCATCTTGATCGGACAAGTCATCCGTCTGCTGTCCTTGATCCTGCAGTGTTGGTGGAGCGACAAACGTGCCGTTGACTGTTGCGGATGGACTACCATCCCCGGGGTCGGCATTACCATCTGATGCCACCTTCGAACACTCGGCCCTGTGCCTCATCGCCTTCCCTCTCCGACTCTTCCCTCCCTTCTTCCCATTACAAATGACGGGCCTCACCACCGCGTTTGGCCAACACCCACACCTTGCCCATCTTGCTTTGCCATCCCCTGCATTTTCTTTCATTGCACATGCCCCATGCCTTTTCCCGCCGGAATCAGGAAGGCCAGGGACGCCTCCGACACCCCGTGCATCCAGTCCGACTCCCCATCCACCTCCAACCAACCTCACCTGAGGTTTTCCCATACCGAGATGGGCATAACCGTTAAGTGGGTCAGCCAGATACGTGGCAGAGGGAACGATAGCAGCCGTGTAGGGAGCTAGGAGGGTTGCCGCCGGGATCATATCGTTTGGGTTGGGGGACGAAATGGTGTTCGTGGAAGGTGTGAGAGGGGACTTGGCGTACGAGCGTGATTGCGATGAACTAGGTACAGGGGTAGACATGTAATTGGATATAGGTGGTGATGGATAAATAGAGGAAGGCGAAGGATCCAAAGCAACATGTAATCTGGGAGATGGGGGACGAAGGTGCGCGGGTGTACATGTCGCTGGGGCTGATGGATTCTGGGAGTGCGAACTCGAGTTGGAGCAAGACATCGAGGGGTCGGTTCGTAGTACCGTCCGAGGGGCATATCCAACATTTTCGTCCATTATTACTGGTGTCGTGTTGTCAAGAGGAGACATGGAATAACCATATCGATCCAGGTACCTGCACTATGATCAGCAAACAGAAACAGACATAAAAGCGTTGAAACACGATGCCGTGTACTGCGACATCCATCTGAGGGAGAGTGCAACGGGAATGACATGAAAGACAATGAAAGAGAAACCAATTCACCCTTGCGAGTCCACCCTTGTATATCCTCCATCATCATAGGTCCTTGGTGGGGGGTATACGAGCGGTGATGGGGGGTTGAGGGCGGTAACGCCTCTCCACGCTTTTGCGACGCGAAGCAACTGGGAATAGACGGCAGGGTTCGGGTAGATGTCTGGGGGGAATGTAAGCGGGGCTGGGGGTAGGCTGCCCGAAGCAGTTGGACCGTTGCCATTAGGATGTGATATACGCGAGCTGCCGGCGTGTGGTTGTGTCGAGGAATAATTCGTGAGGGGGATAGATGGAGATGATGGATTAGTAGGGGAAAGCATCGACGCACGCCTCTTCTTCCTCGACGAACCAGAGCCCTCGATGGCAGCAGCAACAGCACTCCCCCTTCTCGACTTTCGTTCCACACCCGGGCTCGACTTCCTCTTTGACGCTGGCTTCCCAACACCACCACTCGCTTCGTCTACCGCTGGGCTCGCCCCGATTCCATTGACTCCAGGCGCTCCGTTCGTTCCGTGTGAAGCTTTCATGCGCATAGCCTTCAGCCTCCCTTTTTGGGTCTTGACTGCGCGCTCTTTATCGACCACGAGAGCGGGATCACATACCCAACACTTCCAGAATTCGGGAACCTCACCGCCTTGGACGATGCCAAAACAGGCAGCATGACACCATCGTGAACAGTCGTCGCACGCAATCGAAAAGCCATCATCATAGGTAAATCCACAGATGCAGGAGATGGCGTCCGAATCTGGTGGGGGCGGGACATCGGAGAGAGCGAGCGGATGTTGCGATGTAGAAGGAGACGCGAGGGAGAACTGCGAGGTCGGAGGTATTTGTGGCAGAG
This sequence comes from Tylopilus cervinicoccineus, assembly GCA_038094635.1. Classification (NCBI taxonomy): domain Eukaryota; kingdom Fungi; phylum Basidiomycota; class Agaricomycetes; order Boletales; family Boletaceae; genus Tylopilus; species Tylopilus cervinicoccineus. The sequence goes on from JBBPUK010000203.1 coordinate 20,653, forward strand.
CGGAAACATTAAGAGTGGGAGAGTATGGACGTTGTTGAGAAGGCCGTTGAAGTGCTGCAAAGGAATTCGTGGACACAGTCGGGAGTGGATGGACGGGAGGAATGGGTGGCGTGGAGGAGGTCGCGAGAGGGTGGGGGGACTGTCGTGGCTTGGTAGATGGGCCATCTCTCGCAAAGGCCGGGGTGAGTGGCGTTGCGGCTGGTGATGAGAGCGCGGGTGATGACTGTTTCCGCTTGAGAGGGACAAGAGAAGGGGGGAGTGCAGACTGGATAACGGGCGGGGTACTTGTGCGATCGACGGCAATACCGACGCTGCTCGAGGTCAGAGATGGTTCATGTGTATGGGCAACGTGGTAATGAGAGTGCTGTTGTGGTTGCGGGTGGGACTGGGGGGCGTTCAAGGGCGAGAGACCGAGCAGACCGAGGGCGGCTTCTGTCGCATCGTTGTTCATCACACCCGCAGGATACGCCGAAAAAAACACTTGATTGAGTCTCCCAGTCGTCGACGACGGTACTGATTGCGAGCGCTGAGCGTTTTTGCTGTCGCAGTCGGCGTTGCTGCTACCGGGAGGACAAGTCACTCGATGGTGCTTGCTGCGCTGACCGCTTCCCTTGAGAAAACTGGGAGATCCCTTTGAGCCCGACGAGCCCGACGACGAGCAGAACAGAAAGATGAGAGTGGCAAAGAGACAAGTTGGACGTTTCCTTGCAAAGTCACCCGCTTCAATTCACCTGCTCTCTGCTCTCTTTTCCTCCAAACACAGGCCAACAAAGGGGTTTTTGCCGTCCTTTCGAGCTCCGACTGAATCTCGGCACCATAGTCACCGAACCCTCCGTCCACTGGTGGCGTCCCGACGTCGGTGGCGGTCTACTGATCCGTTGGTACCATCGACACTGCGGGTACCGTGAACACCAAGCGTGTGGTCTGGCAGCTCGATAAGCGGAATGAGATCTCTGGCCACCTTTGGCTTCACATGTCCCCTCGAGCAGCGGAGCCATGCAACCACTGTAACGGCCAGACGTTCTCGTTTTCGCAAGGACCGACTGTGACCGGGCTACCCAGCGAACCTTCTGTGGCGGCCATGCTACTTCTGACTCGTGGACGCGCGTGTCGCTACGGCTGTGAGGCATGCGAGCAGCTGTGCCACGAGCGAGCCTTCTTTCACACTCAACTCGCCGTCTTCCATTACCAAAAGATGGTTGCGTTCTACATAAAGTCCAGGGAACTCGTACTGATGTGGAATATGGGATAATCTGTACGTGGCTCTCTACAGCCTATTGACACATCCATCGGATTCCCTTCAGCATGCGTGCAACCGGACTCGTCTTCGACCGTTCCCTTCTAATTCTGTCATCCACTTCCTTGAACACGACGTGTACATTGCCATGACTCACAACCACGCACCTTACATCCTGACCCTGGACTATCGATGCGCGCGACCGGAATCCTGACCTTGTCTTTCCTGTTCCTGTTCCCGTTCTCATCGATCCTTGTATACGTCTGTACGTAAAAGTTTGCGAAGAGTCCCAGAAAACTTGCGATGAGGACCTCAGCAAAAATCGCCGTTTTCACGTCACCAGCGCAGTCACCGACGTGTGGCAAGCGCGGCCAGTAGGTGAACGCGAAATGTTGGTACACTGCGTGAATGAGGTCAGTCTGCAGTTGCATGATGCCATATAACTGACTCACACCCAAAGTGAAACAGGAAAATGTCGATGATGAACTGGATTATTTGCAAGGTCGTGAGATGCTTCTTCCACTGTTGTCATCAGATACACGGATATCAGAATGATGCTTGCGAGATGGCGAACGCACCCAAAGCCTGGCACCGCCTGCAGTTGCAAAATAGTAATAGTCTGCAGACCAGGTACGTGAGGACTCGCTCAAAACGGCGCATATACGCTGCTTACACATCACGACATGGACACCCAAGTTGAGGCAGATGACCGACCATGCCTGGATGGAACAACAGGTCAGCGAAAAGGTGAAGCACTCGATCCGTTCGTCGTCACCCCGCTAATTTTGGCCTCGAGCTGAACAAACGTCAGGAATGCCGTCGTGGAATGATGGAAGACGTGCAAAAACGCTAGCATATGTGCGTCAGCCGTCATGCCAGTAACACCGATGCGACGAAGCAACTTGCAGAGCGGTCGTTTCTTGAGCACCAGGAACACCGTGTCCAAGAACTCGATGTACTTGAAGTAATAATTGACCATATAATAGAACTCGAGTGTCTGAAACTCTCCGTTAGGCGAGATTGTCTCGAGATTTGGACTGGGGGCTTCACGCTTGTCCATGACGCCTTCGCGCAAAACGCATCGTACGCTCCAACCCTGTACCATAGTTTCGCGACTTCTTCTAATATCAGCGCAAGTAGCACCAGACTCGAAACTGAGAGGGATGCATTATGTATGCGAAAGGGAGTGCTCAGCTTGAATGCTGGTCGGTCCTTCATGATCTCCTGCAAGCCGAAGACGATTGCCAAGTAGGCCAGAATCGCCGTCGACGCGGCAGGCCATGTAGAGACTGGCGTCTGTCCCGGGATCCACGATGTGAGAAAAGGAGGAGCTAGAGGCAAGATGGGGTTGAGGATGTCGGCCATCGTACTGCGGGTAGAACAAGGGGGAGGGTTGACAGACGGCTTACTATATATGTTTAGCTTTTGGCTGTATAGTGGCGATACCAGGATCAGAATGGCAACGTCCCCGATGCGAGCCGCTCATAGGATATATTCGGACAGTCCTCCAGGAAATTGGCCCGCGTCTCCGCCAAATAGAATGCGAACACGAGCGACTTTTCGCCGCTTGACTAGCTGGCACTCGTCCAGCCATCAAAATTCTGTGTGCGGCTGCGATCACACCCCAGCCTTGGCCCCTAATCAAATGGGCATCATCGATTAGACCGTTACGCTCCAAACGGTTTCTATCAAGATGGCCTGGTCAATGATTCACACAGGTGCTTGTTTCTCTTCTGATACCTGGCAATTTAACAACACTCTGTTGTGGTGCCTTCACAAGCCAAACCTTGACAGGAGGTCAATTGTGCCTCATCGGGTGACACACACCCCAGCTACCAATCCTTGTGCTCATCCAGAATCTCATTCATCAAAGGTTTGGCACTGATGGGGGTACAACGAAACATGTAAAGTTGTCGCCAGTACAGCAGGCTGTCAGCTTCGTGCAGCTGGTGCCACTCACGCCAATGGCGGTGACAGGCGAGCACTAGACGCCGAGGAGCGCACCAAGGCCAAGACCAAGATCAGCGAGACCAATCTTGTGCTCGACGAGGTACCCAAGTGACTGCTGGTACTACGGGAGAGACTATATTAGCCACGACGAAACAGCAAGGGCAAAAAACGGACATACAATCTGCACGCTGTTGCAACAGTTGATACTGCCACTGCTGCATTGGTCATGCGACGCAGAGACGCAGAGAACGAGCGGACATGGCGAGAATCGAGTAGTAAATCACTGAAGGGAGCAACAAGAGTGAGCCGTTCGCCACCGTGCTGTCCGTCTCCTATGCCTGGAGAACACGGGCTGGGCGAATCGTGATCGGGGAGGCGTGCCCGTGGTGTGTCCCTTAGACCCCCTTCAAATTCAGTGAGGTGGTGGGACATGAACACGCTGTGGATGTGAACTTCAAAAAAAGGCCGAGTGCATACTTTTGTGATCCGGTTTGGGACTGATCGACTGTCGTACCTTCCTGGGTCATGTCAACTTGAACGGGTCGAGAATCGGATGCGGAAAGAGGACACGGCATGAGTGAACCATCCGTCGCGGAACCGCACAACTCACTTTCTCCGTCATTCCCCACTCTGTGCAAAAGCAGTGACCGGACAGGCGACAAGCCATGGGCATCCGTCATAACTACCAACACGCTGGTCCAGTGGCACAAGGGATTCAGGTCCTGCAAGCCAACACTTATTGGAGCAGAGACAGGAAACTCATCGAGTCACTTGCTGAAACAAGCTCACAGCCGCGATGCATCGAAGTGGTCCATTTTCGAGCTTGTCGGTTTAGGACTAAGAGGAATTGATGCCGAACTAACTGGAATCATCAGGCGAGATCGGCAAAAAAAGACTCTGCCGAATCACGTTACCATAGTCAATTGATGATTCTCAAACTGTCGAGACCTGAGCGTTCACCTCGAGCCTTCAACCGTTCCGCGAAATGTCGGCAGCGAACGGTCATGACAGCGACCACCTTTTCAGAGCCCCACCTCAGACTGAAGCCAATCCATTCAAACCAATCAGATCAGTCAATTCAAGCAAGTCTTGTATTAAGCCACGACGTAGGAACAGAAAAGGAGTGTGGAAGGAGACGAGAAGGGTTTTATACCCAATCCCGACTTTAAGCGTTGACGTTGATGGGAGTGCAAACAATGTTAACGAGACCATTCTGCGGGGGGAAGGGCATCACACGATCAGAACCAATTGCCAACCCACGACGCATGGTACAACTTACGGCCTGGTCGTTCTCGCAGCATGCAGACTGCTCGGTGCACGACGTGCCACTGACACCAATGATGGTGAGGGGTGTGCAGGAGAGGCCAGCGTCCAAGTTAACAAGGGCGAGCAGGCCGCCAAGGACACCAGTGACTGTGGTAGGGCCCTAAAGGTCATGTAGAATCACAAGTCAGTCATGAAAATAAGGAAGAAAAGGTATCTGACAGAGAACGTCTGGTTGCAGCAATAGTTGCCACCAGTGCTGCAGGTACCACCGTTACGAGCCTCGACTGCGCCTGGGGCAGCGCTGGCGACTGCAACGAGAGCAGCGACGGGGAGAAGGGTGGCGAGACGGGAGAACATGTTTGGTATGTGAGTGAGTTTATTAAAGTGCGGTAGAGAGCAGATGAAGGAGTGGACGGTAGACCTGTTGTTCACCGTTGAGCATCCAATCCTTTTATACCTAGTGGGCAATACCCCTCCCGGGCGAATTACGTTCGTTGTTTGTGTGTCGGTGTGATAGAAAAAAAAACATCACCGGCTCGCGTATGTTGTAATATCGAAGGCGATTAGAAGGCCGCTCCAGGGCTGACCGCTCTGGACTTCCGCCTAGGGGTCTGGGTCGGGCACACCGCTCGGGTATTTTTACTTCGCGGAAAGCCAATCATCATATTCCGCAGTTTCTCTGGGAAAACCTCGAGCCAAGACGGACCTGAATTTTACACCACGACGTCGTCTCCCTGCAGGACAAGTGAAGTGACCTCGCAACATGCTCCTCTCACCTCGACACGAGTTTTGAGAATCGACAAAGAATAGAAACACGCATCGATCCATGGACCGTCAACTGCGGGGACAGAACTCCCATGGCCGGGACCCGCGGTGTGAACGGGATTTCGAGCGCTGAATGCTGGCATGCGGGTTAGATTTCCCGCCAGTTGTCACGGAAGGCTTGTATTCCGCCCAGGCATTACGTTTCCGTGCTCTTTCCAAGCGACAATCTGAGCTGGGCGGGCCCAAAGAATGGACACTCGCGGCTGGACAGCCAATCGGCGCTCAAGAATTCTGAATCACGCAAAAAGCGTCGTCAAAGCATTACGTTATAGAACCGCCCATCAGATATGCGTGAGCCCCTGGATCAGTGCTGTAGAAAAAAAAAAAAAACAAGCATCGACGGACTAAACGCGTTCACACCGGACTCATCACCGCACAAACGCCCCGAAGAATTCATTAGCAATTGTGAGTGGCTAGGGTATATGTCATATCAGCCAAAGAGTCCCACCCATCCTTTTGGTCGCCGACATTGTAAAAAGTACTGTTCACGCTCAACACTTTACGAGAAAATCAGGCGCTGAGGTTGATGGGCGAGCAGCCAATGTTGACAAGACCGTTCTACGGAACGCGCGTCAGGCAACAGGCCAGGATCAAATGGTGAAAGCCGTACGTATTGATCGTTGCTACAGCAGACAGTCTGTTGCGAGGCGGAGCAACTGCTGCCCGTTCCGATAAGCGTGATGGAAGTGCAGGTCAGGCCGACGAGTCCACCGGCATCCGCGGCGACGGCAGCAAGGTCAAATGCAGCCAAGAGGGAGTCCGCCTGGCTCAACTGCACAAATTCTTCTTGTGAATCACGCTTCGACAGCAGTGGGTGCTAGACGTACGGTCTGCACGCTGTTGCAGCAGCTGATCGTGCCAGTGGTGCACTGGTCACGCGCATGGAGGTGCGAAGCAGAGGCAAGGACTGCCAAGGGGAGGAGGGCGATGAAGCGAACGAACATCTTGAAGGATGGTGTGGGTGTAGGTATGTAAACGAGTGGACTGGATGATGAATAGGTAATGAAACCTGTTTTTTTTTTCACCGTGCTCTCGCTGCTCTTTTATACCCTGTGGACAGAGCTTGTCGTCCGACCTTCAGAGGACCGCGTTGGTCTTTCTTCAAATTCCCTGGGGGTCATATGACCCATGCTGTCAAAAGCCTTTCTCTTGGCACACCGAAGGTGCACCTAAATTAGTTCAATCTGGGTCCCCATTATGAAGGGAGGTTATGATCAAAATTTTGCCTGATCGAAGTGATCTTAGCTAGACAAGATGAGTCGACACACTATTGGCATTTTGTCATCATGCCGTGGAGCTGGCATTGAAACAACCTCACCTCTAGGACGTTATATGTGCTGTCTTGGTAGACATAGTATGTGCGCGAGGTGTGCTGGACTTGGATTGTATGTCTCCGCGACTTGGGTTCGACTCGGAGAGTTGGAGAAACAGTCTTTGCGGGCTCTCGGAGTTTGAACCCGTCGATCGTGGTCCTTCATCGGGAACATTGTTCAGTAAACATCATGCACTTATTTTCAAAGCCTCGGCCGGACACCTGTCAATTCTCCCCCAACTGTCAGAACCAGGACGCTTCGACTTGACACTGGAGGTGGGTTCCGTGGTCCACCCCAGGAGGGCGTCTTTTTGGTTTGTGTGCTGTGACGATGCCACGCCGGTGGAACGACACTGAAATCAGAAAAGTGTTTGGCCGACAGCTGCTCACGACAAGACCAAATCAGATGCAGACTTTAGACTCGGAAAGTATGAACTCAAAGTGGCCGGTCCGTACAGTGTCCACACCTGACACCGAATGGACTGAAGGGTCCAAAGTACCCGGGTTATCTCCCTCGCTGTCATGTGATCTCCTATGCCCGATCATCGTCCGCATGCTTCGCTTTCCTTTGTTCCTCCTTCCCATAAATCAATCTCCTCTAGTTCTGTCACTACCTGAGCACCCTCATTCTCTCCTTTAATTCCCGAATCTCGAATCTCGTATCTTTGAGCTAGTGAGGTGTCATTGCAGCCACCTGAGCTTACTTACCTAAGCATAGCTAGCCAAATTATCATCTCATCTCATCGCATTACTGCCACCTCAGTGCGTTCCAGACTGTTGCAGACGTGACGTGTACAGGCAGTGACATCGCGAAGCGATTTTCAAAAAAAAAAAAAAAAAGGAGGTACTCGGGAGTCCAAACTCCGATGCTGGCGACGTCTGTTCCGTGTCTTTTTTCTGCCTCGTTGTACCCGAGTCAAGCGTATTCACGGGGCAGTCCGGACTGTCACCACGTTCGTGTCTAGCCACTTCTAGCACACTTCGTCTCTCGAGGAGCAACGATGGGATGCACGTTTACTGGGCGGCTAGCAGGTCATCCTCTTTTCCATACGCGCCCACTGACAGGCTCTCGTTTAGTGCCCGGATCGGAGACGAGATCACATACAAAACACGCCTCTGATGGACGCTCATCTCAAACTCTCTTCACCCTGCCAGCGGCGCGATCGCAGTCCATGAGAGAATGGCTCAGGCGGGATTGCGGATGAACATGGAGATTCTGCATGGATCGTTGCCCTCACCTTGGGATTCACCAGGTGTACGTTCTGGCGGGAGTGTCATTGAAGGTGATGCCTCTTGACACATGGAGAGGGGTATGGAGACCCTGCAGGGAACGCGGTGGCGCAGGCCGGGTTCTCCTATGTGAGGCACGTCCCATCGATCTGTCCCGCTTGAGTGCGCCAAAGAAAAAGAAAAAAGGACGGGACCAATTTGGCGAGAAAGAAATGGCCCGTGTGGTCAGAGGTGAGCACCATAGTTTGTACGCTCGGGATGTACGTGCGCTCGTCAACTTAGGCGGTTGTCACGTCTCGGAGTGCACCGCCAGGGTTGTATCCAGACGACAGCAACAAACTTCCGGTTACTGTTTTCGGTTGCATCGCCACTCAGAAGGGGCAACATTAGGAATTGAACACCCATTGACACATTGATGACGAACTCGCCACGTCTTGACTGGAAGGTAAGGTGCCTTGCCACTATTTCTATTTCACCCTGCTTCCTGGGCCGTCGAGTGTGAAGAAGGCATGGGTTGAGAGTGCTGAGTGTCTGAGACTGCAATAGTGCTCTTCTCCAAAGATTTGGAAACTGAGATCAATGCTAGCGGACAAGTGCTTGACATTATGGTAATGGTGCACCTTTTCCTGTCATTGGAGTTGGACACTGTTAAGTAAGTGTGGTGCCATTCACTACCTACCCAGGCAGTAATTTGGACACAATGAGCTTTTGCTATGGAAATGGCTATTTTTAAGCACATTTGCATCTCAGCCAAGTTTTGAATGCATTGGGTCTTCTTGATCAGTCATGGTGGAGAAGATTAATTGGATAGGCTATCTTGGCTGCTTGTTACACCTGTTTGGGTAACAAGTTGCACATAGTGTACAATCCTGGAATGTTGTGCCTTCTTAGTGCACATATTCTACAATACTGTAATCAAACATTGGCTCAGGACTGAAGAGGTCATCAATCCCAACCCCAAATTGCCATGGTTGTTTTCATTTCTCAGATCAGAATGATCTTAGTTAGATTACTTCTTAGAAGAGCTGCTCTCATCAAAAACAACAGATTCATGGAATCCTAAAGTGTCAGAAAAGTGTCACTCAGGATGAAAACATGAGTATACATATAGTATACACCTCTACCACTTCCTCAAAGCTTCAGCTTCTTTATAATGGGTGTTTTTGGTCTTATTCTCTATTTCCCTTATTTTAGTTTCTAACATTAACTCTACATTCTTTAGTATGTAGTTCAATGATTATTGTCATTTCCATATTCTGGTCACTTACTAATATGTTGTTATGGCCCTGTATGTCTACACACCTCAAATATTAGTGTATTTTCATTCTTTATTTCTTATGTGCCATGTGCACCTTTATATTTCACAGTCCATGTGGGCACAGGTAATGAAGTATTTTATATAGGGTCATCTGTCACCTTTGATAGTACTTAGTAGGGTATGCTCTCTTTTCCTCATGCTACATGGATACTTGAGAACTACATTCCTATTATGGACATATTGGATGGTTCTGCTCTTCTTACATGTACTGCCCAGTGCACTTTATTCATTGCTACCTGGCTCTTTCTGGTGCTTCCCCTTTTTGATGAAAGATGCCATATAGGGGGTGGCAGTTAATCTCTGCTATTTCTCCTCTAGAAGCATGCCACATGGCCATGGAATGGCCTCATTCATCTCCACTATTAAATAGCATTATCTTATAGCTACCAATAGCTGTGCTTCTAATAAGTATAGCCTTATTAATCTCTGTGGAATATAGGGTTCCCTTACAAGAATATTTTCCATAGATAGTAGTTGGTCTGTGTGCCAGTGGCTATACAGTAGAATAGTATACATATACTATATAAACCCCCAAGAGCTGGTGCTGGGATCTCCAGTCTAGTTTGGTATTTTCTCTAAAGCACCAGTACTACCATCTTCTAAGTCTTTCAAATGGTTCTCTTGAGCACTTTAGGCATACCACTCCAATCATTACTCTAGGATTGTTCTATATATTCTGTCATTTCTTTGTTTCACTTTCAAATTCTAGTTGCCTACTATCTGACATTTGACATTTGACTTGCAATAGCTTGTTACTTGGACTATCTGGTGTTTGTTTCACTTTGACTTACTTGACCTTAGTACTTTATGTTTCTTGTGCATAGCACTAGACTCTGGTTTGTTTTACTCATCTGCTTCACATCTCTGTATATAAGTTTGATAGTTCTGTTGATGTACTCTTATATGAATATCAACTTAATTCCTTTTTTTTTTGCTTAGTCTCTTCTTTCCTCTCTACCTTTGTCTTCTCTCCTCTTGTTCTTCTTCTCTGAATCTTCAACCTCTAAAATAGAGGACCCAAGCCTTGGTAAGGGTGTGACACACAAGTCCTATGCCAAGTCCTTACTGTCAATCCCAACTCTGCACCTGCACTAACTTCAGATCACTCAGACTTGCACTGGAGGGCTGGACTTTGACAGATTGCTTAGTTGAGTGAAGATTTGTATACCCCTTTAGCTGGAATATGAAGTTTTGAGGAGGATAAGGAAAGCAGTAGGCAAATATAGTAAAACATTGAAGTTGAAGACTAAAGTGGTGAAGAACTAGTCCTGTTCTTGTATGGATATCAAGTTATTGCTCAATAGCTTTAGGACATGCTCCAATGACATCAGATAGAGTGACAACTTGATCAAAAGCAGAGTAATTGCTGACTGAGGCTCTTGGTCTGTAATTATCCTGTGTTAGCATTGAAATTGGATATTCATTTACTGTATACAGTATCACTGTGACATGTTGTCAAGTGACAGACAATGCTCTCAATTTCTGCAGGCTGGTATTCATTTAAGCAAACATCAGCACCTTGTCCCAGATCATAGAGCAAAGTACTGTGCAGTATGTTGACCAGTGCACAAGTTGGTTGGAAGACCTTTGATGGGGATAGAAATAACAACTGAATCTGTCACTTCTGATGTTGAGTCTACAAGACAAACAAGTACAAGCTGCATCACGACGCTTACAACATAGGATATAGCCTACATCTGTAAGCGGTCTGACCGCCCGCCACTTAAGGCTGTTACGCTAAAGGGCGGTGACACTGAATACCACGTATTCAATATCCTGGGTAGCTTATCTGCTAGTTATAGGCACCCAGGTGAGCTGGTAGGCTTACAACATCGTGCCATTGACCATACACTTTGTCTACTATTACGACCAACCTAGGCCACTTCGTCAAGCCTGATCAGCAAGTTGCGCTGCCAGCATCCCACTCTCAATAACACCCTCACTCCTCCTCGCCTTCTCTCTCCTCAATCCAGCGCGTACAGTCATCTGTGACAATATCAACCGCAGATTCCCACTGAGCCGAGAATTTGACCTGTCTCGGAGATCGCCCTCAAGATGCACACATGGGCCTCCGCTACAAACACTCCGAGCCACACAAGCACATCTATCTAACGGTCGAAATGAACTGGACGGCTCCATTCTTGGAATTATGTGCCGTGAATCGCGGCCACTTCTGTTTGGCGAAGTGTTGTTGCCGGAAAGGTCGAAACACTGGAGTTCATCCGACTTCGGAGAATTCTACACGGCTAACATCGGCAGACAATGGGGTTTCATCACGAATATAAATATGATGATGGAAGTCGATTTTTGCGCAAACCGCTGTCATCACATGAAGTCGACGCTTCATATATCTATCTGGTAGACTCTTATATACCATACTTGACGAGGCTGACCTCTTCGTAGTGGGGGCGGGATCGGTGGGCTGGCGCTTGCTGTGGTTATCGGAAAGTATGGCAACCTGCCAGTCGAGGTATTTGAAGCTAGTCCCACAATCACGACGGCAGGTGCTGGGATCTCACTCTATGGGAGGACGATGGACATTATGAAGGACTTGGGATTGTATGACGAGCTCATCAAGGTGACTGGTGGGCCACCGATGGAGAACACTGGTTTGTTCTTGCACGGTTATTAACCTCGGTTGCATCTGAAACACTGTTTGTACTTAGGTCCGTGTTTCAGGAAGTCTGATCAACTAGATGGGTACGAGTGGTTCTCGAGGAATTTGAAACGTGAGGGCGTGCCCGCAATGACACATCGTGTTCGATTTTCATTCTGTCTTGCAGGTGGGATGTCCCTGCTCCACAGAAAAGATTTGATAGACTTCTTCCTGCGGCACGTTCCCGCTTCTTGCAAAATCCATACATCTAAGAAGCTTACATCATACGATGTTAACTCTCAGACTAAGAGAGTCACCCTGCATTTCTCTGATGGTTCTCACCACGTCACGGACCTATTAGTAGGGGCCGACGGTATTCACTCAGCGACGCGCAGGACGATGTATCAAAACATTGCATCCTCGATCCAAGACGATGATTCGAGGAAGAGGATTCTTGAGTACATCGATCCTGTGTGGACAGGCGTCCTAGTTTATAGAAACCTCATACCAACCGCAAAACTCCGGAAGGAGTATCCCGACGCCGAATTGCCGACCGACCTGACGATGGTAAGCTAGATTCCCGGCTCCCACGGGTGGAACACTTAATCCTTTTCCCAGTACCTCGGAAAGGATAAAGTAGGGAAATGCGACTAACTAGACACCTCTCGCTGCTGCTGATGCACACCTACATAGCATATCACAGCATATCTCATTGCCCAGGGGCAACTGATGAATGTCGTCATCTTCATTCACGACCGCGCTCTATTCGGGACACCATTCAAGGGCAGTTGGGTAATGGATGTTTCCGAACAGGAGGTCTTGAATCAATTCGAAGGCTGGGAGCTTCATTCTAGGGCATTAGCCAAGGTGTGGATGCCACGTTTACCGCTTTACTCTACCTTCTTTCGACACCATTACAGTGTGTCGAAAGGCCGTCGAGATGGGCGCTACATTCCCTCCGGCCATTACCCCACTTTGTAGACGACAGAGTCGCCCTACTTGGAGATGCAGTAAGCTTCATCTGATTTTTGTGGTCAACCTTACAGAGGTTGAGGACACCTGTTTTAGGCGCATTCCATGGAGCCGCACCTTGGGGCAGGCGCGGGACTGGCGATCGAGGTAGGTAGCTTAGCAAAAAAATTCCTGAATCTACACCTACTCACTGCTCCCCGCACCTACAGGACGCATACGTGTTGGGGCGCTTGCTGACACACGAGTTGACCCATCTAGGTAATGTAAGCGAGGCACTCAAGATGTACGAACGAGCCCGCTTGCCGTTAGTAAACGGCCTCATCAAGAGATCTCATGAAGTTGGTCGCTATTGTGGTCTCTCTGCCTACGCGGGCAGCTCTGTACCTGTTTGCGATACTCCCGAAGAACTCGACCATGTACGAAAGTCGATCGAGGACGAATGGGCGTGGCAGAGCGAATCTGAGTGGGTGTGGGGTGCCGTAGAGGATCGTTGGCGTGAAAAGTGTGGTATACGAGCTAAGATGTAGTCGACATGGCGATCTCGAATTTGAATGTCGGATTCCAAGAATACGATCATCGGTTGTGTTTGGCATTGCACAAGCATCACAATTGCCATTCTATAGAAACAAATCAAATGTTCGGACTCGAAGTACGGGGTGATGCAGTATTTGCAGAAACCATGAGAATCTTGTGAGAAAAAACTGAGTCGCGCCAGTCAGATGTAATAGCCTAGTCAGTAGTCGTGCATCGCACTACACCAAGTCGGTGATAATGGCAGAGAAAAAACGACCTATGGTGTGATCTACAATGCATGCAATGGAAACAGCGAGTTCTGGGAATATGAAAATCGTTCTCTGTTGGTAGGCTACAAGCGTATAGAGCGTATGTAGACTACGTAAGCGACCTTATATAAGTCGCTGAGTTGAAATATTTGATGCAATGAGATATGAGAGTGAGCATGCAGAATTGAGTTGGCTAGCAGACTGGTGAGCAGTCTGAGGATAGGAGGAGCTTAGTTTTATTCTCAGCTACTTAGTTTATATACAAGCAGTAGCTATTTGTTTTTCTAAGTAAGTTGAGACTCTTGGCTGTTTGGCTTATTATCACATGCTTTATCTTATCTGTGTTACAAGTCGACCAGTCCTCTTTGTACACCTCCACTCTTTTTCTTCTTTTCCTACCTATGTATTCCATGATTCTTCTTTCTTTGTATTCTCTCTCCAATATGCATTAAAGGTGACCTCAGTTGTTCATGAATACTCTGATGATCTACTCATGTATCATAGCATCAGTGGCCTTCCTTCTCTGGATATACTTTTCAACCACTGATGATGCCCCACCCTTATCCTAAAGATTATGCAGTGTGCACAGCACACTGCAAGCACCTGTGGGAATTCTGCCTATATTTGGTGAAATAAAATATAGTATACACTCTTAGCTTCAATTTGGTCCTTGGGTCATGTGATTTGGCCCATTTGCTGTGGAGATATGCTCATTATAAGTCAGCTATGTTATTATAATAGTTTTTGTACTTTTTACTTGAATAAAGGAATCTTGGTCAAATCAATAGATATTTGACCTTATTTTAACATACAAACAAAGATATACATACAAATGGTATGTTAGAGTTTGAAAACATTCCCACACCTCTTTGTTCTTGACCATCACCATCATGTGATCTCTTTCTACTACTTAAAAGAACACCATCCTCTCCTAGCTTGATGCTGGCCATTCTATTTGCTCCATTGTATCTAGCACTGGTGTTAGCACTGCTGCCATCTCTAGGCTTTGCTCCAAAGAGCATTCTGATCTTCAGAAGTCTGTTGGAGGTCATCCAGTCAAGCTTTTCTCTACCAATATCCAACATGCTGTTCATCTTATTACCTCTCAAAAGGCTGAAAATGCTGTTCAAGTGACCAAAGCACTCTTTAAAATCATCAAACAGCCTCTTCATCCAAATACAGTTTGCCTCCACTTAAAGAAGGCTGGGATGAAGGCTATAGTCAAGTTCAAATGTCCTCTTTTATCTACCAGACATTGTAAAGCTCATATGAATTTTGCTATTGCTCATAAGAATTGGACTCTGGAGGACTGAAAAAGAGTAATATGGTCTGATGAGATCAAAATCAATCATCTAGAATCAGATGAGTGCAAGTGGGCTTGGAAAAAGCCAGGTGAGGGGCTTAGTAATAGACTGGTATAAGAAACAGTTAAACATGAATGAGGTTCTGCAATGGTATGGGGATGTATGACTTGGGATGGAATTGGCTATGCTGCTAAGATTGATGGTAGGATGGATGAAGACCTTTACCTTCAGATTCTGAAGCATGATCTACTGAATACTCTGCAGTATTATGGTCTTGATCTAGCTGACATCATCTTTCAGCAAGACAATGATCTCAAGCATACTTGCAAAAAGGTCAAGGAATGGCTGGCAGAGCAGGAATTTACCACCATGGTGTGGCCTGCACAGTCTCCTGACATCAATCCCATTGAACATCTCTGGTGTTACCTTAAAAGAAGGCTAGCAGAGTATGAACACCCTCCCAAGGGAATTCTAGAGTTATGGGAGAGGATTCAGAAGGTGTGGGAGGAGATACCTACTGAGGAGTGTCAGAAATTGATTGAGAGCATGCCTAAAAGGATTCAGGCAGTACTTAGAGCAAAAGGAGGCTATACCAAGTATTAGTAATACTCAACGATTCAAAAGTGAAAAAACCCTTTCCATAACATTGCTGCTTTAAAGTGACTATATTTCTGTGACATGTGAACCAAATCACATGACCTAGGGGGCAGTTTGGTAGCCAAGAGAGATTACTATTTATAACTCCACTAAAGCAAAATGAAATTCCCACAGTGGCTGGCAGTGTGCTTCACACACTGCAGTGAGGATTAGTATGAAAAGGGTTTTTAGAGTCACTATATAGTAAAACATTGAAGTTGAAGACTAAAGTGGTGAAGAACTAGTCCTATTTTTGTATGGGTATCAAGTTATTGCTCAATAGCTTTAGGACATGCTCCAATGACATCAGATAGAGTGACAACTTGATCAAAAGCAGAGTAATTGCTGACTGAGGCTCTTGGTCTGTAATTATCCTGTGTTAGCATTGAAATTGGATATTCATTTACTGTATACAGTATCACTGTGACATGTTGTCAAGTGACAGACAATGCTCTCAATTTCTGCAGGCTGGTATTCATTTAAGCAAACATTGGCACCTTATTCCAGATCATAGAGCAAAGTACTGTGCAGTATGTTGATCAGTGCACAAGTTGGTTGGAAGACCTTTGATGGGGATAGAAATAACAACTGAATCTGTCACTTCTGATGTTGAGTCCACAAGACAAACAAGTACAAGCTGCATCATGATGCTTACAACATAGGATACAGTGACCTCAAAGATCCTTTTCATATTGACTGACATTGCAATACATGAAGTGTACCGCTAGACACTGTGGGAATTTCACTTAGCATTAGCACAGTCATAAATAGCACATACTCTTGGCTACAAATTTGCCCCCTGGACCATGTGATTTAGTTCACACACTATTGAGATATAGCCATTTTAAAACAGCAATATCATGGAAAGAGTTTTTGAGCTTTTGAAATGATAATCAAGATCTTTGTAAAATCATTCATTATTTGTAATTGTTTGTTAATACAAACAAATATATACATGTAAATAGTATGTCGGAGTTTAAAAAAGTTCACACACCTCTTGATTCTCAACCACTATCATGGTTAAATCCCTCTCTCTCACTTAGCAAAACACCATTCTTTCTTTGCTTGATGCTGGCCACTCTGGTGAAGCCATTGCCAAGCAAACTGGTGTCAGCCCTTCTGCTATATCCAAAATTCACCCCAAGAAGCACTCTACTCTTCCTAAGACTATTGGAGGTTATCCTATCAAGCTCTCTTCTATCAACATTCATTATGTCCAGCATCTTATTACTTCTGGTAGAGCTGAAAATGCTGTCCAAATGATCAAATCTCTCTCCAACATCATCAATGAACTTCTCTCTGCCAGTACAGTTTGTCTTCACTTGAAGAAATCTGGTATGAAGGCTGTGGTCAAGTCCAAATGTTCTATTTTCTCTCCTAGACATCACAAGGCCTGTTTGGATTTTGCTTATGCCTATAAAGATTGGACTATAGAGAATTAGAAGAAGGTAATATGGTCTAATGAGACCAAAGTCAATTGTCTGGGATCAGATGGACATAAATGAGCTTGAAAAAAGACAGGTGAAGGGCTTAGTAATAGGCTAGTATAAGGAACCCTCAAATTTGAAGGAGGTTATTTGATGATATGGGGCTGTATGACTTGGAAGGGAGTCAGCTTGGCTACTAAGATTGATGGTAGGATGGATGGGAATCTCTACCTTTAGATTTTAAAGGATGAGCTTCAGCAAATCCTAGAGTATTATAATCTTAATGTTGATATATTAAAATAGACCTACATATTACATAAGCCTGTACTTAGAACCACTCCAGTCTTTCTCTTAAATCTTAGTAACTTGCACTTGTTACTGAGATATGGTACTATATCCACTATCACCTAACTATATCACTGACTACTACTTAGTCTCATACCTTCTATTAGATACCTATTTAATATATAGTAACTTGCACTGGTTACTGAGTCTCATACCTTCCATTAGGTTATGAGCCCTGGTGTTAGTCAGTAAACTCCTGTACCATGAAATAAAGTCAATATGTCTAACAAGAAAGATCAACCACATCTACTAAGGCTAAAGGTAGATGGTAGCAACTGAATAAACTATTAAGACAAGGTCATGTTCACCATGAAATTGAAGGGTTACTATAAATACCTAGATAGTAGAGTGACACCCTCCATTGACCCATGATATGGAAAAGATGCAAAGTGGAAATTCACTCTAGCAAAGAAATAGGAAATATAGGACTACCCAGATAAATATGATGGATGGGAAATGCAAGATGCTTGGATTCTAGCAACTATCAGCTCCACCATTCCAGACTCCCTCTATATGCAAGTCTGGTGAGAACCTATTGTAGCTCATATCTGGAAAAGACTCTGCAATATGTTTCAAAACTGATCAAGAATTTTTGTTTTTGACCTCCATCAGAAGCTGTAGGACACTTACTACACTGAAAAAGCAAATGCCTATTGTTATGGCTGCAAGGGCATAGTGGATATGTAGCTCATAAAACAACCACTATGGATTTTGGCAAAGGATGCCATCAGGTAAGGATTACCTATCAAGATAAGAATCTGGGATCTAGGTCACAGATGACATGGAAATGAGGGTCATAGGTGTGGTGCATACACCTGATCCATGAGCCAAGAGCATAAGGTGCAACACTGTGATTGGGGCACAGCTGGCTAAGGTCCAGATATGAATAGATAATATTATATGGCAACAAGGGCATAGGGTAGCCCAGTATGTACAAATGACCTAGGTCACATGATGTATATATGCTATGATATATAAAGACTAGAGCAGCTAAGGGCAACCTCAGTCTGTTCTGTGATGGTTTTTCCCCATTATAGAAGGGTCCTTATAGGTCTAGGTATGATTGAGTTCTCAAGATGTCCTTACTCAACAACCACAGGCTTCTATATATGTCTTTCCTCATCATCACACTTGGATTGTTTTAGAGGTTGTATTATCTGTGAGTATCTCAAAAAGCTCCACTATATATACAGTGGCTCAAAAAACTGTCTGCATGTTTGCATATTTTCCACTAAATGCAATAATCCTCAACAACCACTAAACCTTATCAAATATAATGAGTGTATCAAATGTAGTATAGACTCATGGCTTT
>JBBPUK010000204.1:1384-14983 GCA_038094635.1 Tylopilus cervinicoccineus
TATCTTGAAAAAGTTGTTGAATGATTTGGATTGAAGAATGCCAAGATTGCACCCACACTCTTGCCTCAGGGGTACTATCCCTTCAACTATAGTGGCATTGTAAATCCCACATTGAGATCATGGTTCCAGCAAGTAATCAGATCCCTCCTCTATGTCATACTAGGCACTTGCCCAGACATTGTCTATGCAGTCATCACCTTGTCCAAGCATTCAGCCAAGCCATGTCAGAAACATCTTGATAAGGCACTATATATTTGCTGATATCTACTTAGGACTAGACATTACTCCCTCATATATGATGGATCTATATAAGCTGGCCTTATTGCCTTTTCAGACTTGGATTGGGGAACTGATCCTATTGATCACTACTCTCAGATAGGCTGATTCATAAAACTAGCCAATGAAATCTTCAGTTGAAAGTCAAGAAAGCAAAACTGCATTGCTCACTCCTCTACTGAAGCAGAATATGTCTCTTTGTCTGATTGCTTAAACCAACTCAAATGGTTGTGATCACTACTCAAGGAACTTGGATATAACCTGTACCCTATCCCACTTTGTGGTGATAATCAGGAGTCTATCTCTATGGCATCAAACCCTGTCACTGAAGCCAGGTCAAAGCATATTGACATCAAATGGCATGCAATCCATAACTACATAGCCAACAAAGAGATAGAGTTGTTCTTTATCAATGGACAACATAATCCTGCAGACTTATTCACCAAGAACCTTGGACATGTTAGATTTGAGAAACTAAGGTCTCAATTGGGCTTAGTCTTCTATAGTGCACTACAAAGTGATTAGTGAACTCACCAATGTGCAACTAGGAGATGCACTTAGTGAGGGGAAGTGTTGAATGTTCACCTAAGTATAGCACTTCATTCTACATACTTTAGTCTACCATATTTAATATTACCATACTTGTTAGTAGATATAAGCTTGAACTCAGTCATCTGAGATCTAATAACTCTCTAATCACAACCACTATCTGTGAACATCTTTAGATAAACACTCAGTGAGTCCTCTAGATATCCTCTAAGATGTAATAGCCTGTCTGTTTCAACACAGGAAACATAGAGGATTGTCAGTAACTGACACATTCCTCCAATAGAAGACAAAAGGTAGGAGGAAAGAGTGAACAAAGAAAGGAAAAAGTAAATGTGGAAGCATACTAGGAAGGTCACCCTTGACACATAACATCAGCCAACATGGCTGTATATGAGCTCTTGCCCTTGAGAAGCTCAGTCATGGCAGAAGAAGAACAAAAAAAAACAAAAACAAAAAAAACAATAAGTTTATAAATCAATAATTATTTGCTTGCCTTTCTACAAGTACAATCCAGGGCTCATAACCTATTGGTAGGCTATGAGCATATAGAGCATGTGTAGACTACATAAGCAACCTTATGTAAGTCACTGAGTTGAAATGGTCACAGTAGATATTCAGTGTGATAGAATATAAGATTGAGGATCAAGCTGGCAAGCAATCTGAGGATAGGAGATGTTTTTTTGTTTATTCTCAGCTACTTAGTTTATATACAAATAGTAGCTATTTGTTATTCTGAGTAAGTTGAGACTATTGACTGTTCGGCTTGCTATCACGTGCCTCGCCTTATCTTGCCGTAGTCCCAACAAAAATCCCTCTCCAATCGGATACGAGTTGGAACGCTCCAGTTCATCCAGGCCTAGACCATCTCAAAACTTTGACACAAAAACGGAGACGCCGGCGAACGGTGAAAGCAAAGGGTTAACAGCCGAGACATGTCGGTTTCCGTTGCCGGCAAGTTCTCCCTGTCAGATGCAACATACCGTGTAGAGAGAATGAGCTCAACCCTGCACTGGGTGGCAGCTATCGATACCATTTCTGACTTCTGCGAAACAATCCCCAGAGATGACCGACACTTGTTTGAAACCGCACAGTCTGTATTCAAAAGGGACAAGTTCGAGGGCTTAGTCGCCAATTGCTCACGGCACCTTCTCACAAGACATTCAAAAGATCTGGTGTAAGGAAAGGTTGCTGTCGTTTGGCAGGGCTAGTCGACGATCAAAGTAATTCGATGATAGGTGCAACCCGATCACAAGATGAAAACATAGAATTAAGTCGACCCAGAGAAGCGAGGAGTGTCAAAAGCAGTTAGAAAACACGGATTAGCGATATTCTGTCTCCTGGTTGTGATGAATACAACGGGCAACGACACAAATAGATGGTCATGGATATACCCGCAACGATCACAGTGCCGATCAATGCGTGTGGGACGACAGCGAGAAACGCCCAAACAACGTTTCACCTACACCCGATCCAATCGCAATCGATAGTAAGAATGCGAGTTGAAATGTCCTGTAAATACAGTCAGTTCAGTCAGGCTGGATCAAGATTGTTGAACAGATATTCAAACACCTACATGACAGCCAACATGAGGAAAATCTTGACAAACGATTGCGCTGCAAACAAGACGCCTCTAGTGATATCAAAGTCGGGCACAAACGGCGGAAAACGCCAGTTGTACTTTTCAGGGATCGATGAAGACGACTGTGTGGAGGATTCGGGCGAAGTCGCAACCGAAGTGATATCATCAGATCCCTTAATGATCAAAATGTTCGCTCTTTTTAGAGAGAACACGTCAGACGTTCTGATTGTACCCATCATCAATGTGCTAACAAGGAGACGATTTACCTTTCGGACCAGTGCTGTTCCGCGAGTTCGAGACAAGCCACCAGCCATCGTTCCAATATCGAAAGCAAGAACAAGCCGATGCACGTGCCTACCATCGCACCTGCACTGCTCGGGACCCATCCGAGACACCACACTTTCGTTTTCTCAGTTGCACGTAGTACTTGGGGTAGTCGAATGTGCTCACCGGTATCACCTGGGGTAAAGTGGAGGTAAGGTAGCATATTGCCGACGGCGAGATCCATAGGCATGTCCATCGACATATCCATGCCATTGGACTGAGCGAGCGTAGGAATGACGAACGAACATAGCACTAGGATGAACCAGGGTGTCGCGGTCATTGTCGTCTGGAGAGAAGACGCAGGCGCTTCTTGCGATGACACATTGACAGGTATGAGAATCGACTTCCACATCTGGCCAACTCGACCTCTTCCGCCAACATTTTGGTCTGGCTTGTCTAGGTAAGAATCACCAGGACTGCACTGTTATCGCATAAACATGATGAAGGTGCTTCGCAGCAGAATTAACAGCAAACAAAGACGACCCATCAACGGTTAGTTACTTATCGAAGAGCGAAGCACCGTAAAACTTGCTGAGCAAAGGTGTGGGGTATTGTACCCATTTTTCACACTCGGCAGATACATGGGATATATATGTACTCGCGAGGATGGCTAGTGAGTGTTTATTGATCATGCGCAGGCACAGACAAAGTGGAAAGCGACCGGCTCCATCGAAGATAGGACTCTGTCACTTTATCGGATCCTTCACTGATGGCGAGGAACGATCCAACGATGGAATGGCTCCGCCGTGTGGATCACGTTACAGCGACAATGCGCATTTGGGAGTTCGAAAGGACCCAGGTGCCCTAACGACCTGTGAGTGATGCGGCAGTGCCTGGCCACATGCCCACCAGTTATGTAGGCTCTGCGCTCCCTAATCCCCACTCATTTCTACCCCCACATCCGGGTCGCGCCCTTCTCATACACTGACTACTATATAGCTTAGCCAACCCTCTTAATAGGGCTCAATATCGGTAGCTGGTACATCAAACGGTCTCGGAAGGGCGAGCGGTTTAGATAGCGTTGGCCCCGCTCACGAGAGTTTTCGCAGGTCCAAAACCACGTGCCCTAACCTGCTCTCCTCATCCACCATCACCTGTACTGTACATGGGTTCGCCTCATGGCCCAGCTCTGATCCTTGAAGAGGAGCACTAGATGGACGTAAGTGTGGAGTGACAACCTCTTCGCATACAGACAAGGACTGGGGCCGGAAGAGTTCCAGTCCCCGTATTTATCAAAGCTGAGAGCATTTATGACTCTCAGATGATCAGTGGAAAATTGGAGGCTATGAGTCAATCAAGGATGGACTGACAGGGTAAGTTTTTTTTTGCGAGTGAGGTAACTAGACGAGTCACATTTTCTACTCGCGACCCCATGCAACACGACCTTTGCTCGTCCATTTACCAGTCTAGTGCACGTCGCGTTCGCGAAGCCATCTCACCCGCAATCACTCCTCACATACGGATTTTCCTGGCATGCGTACTTCCTTCCCGTGTGTTGCTGAGTGTCTCGTTTTCGTCCACTACTCACCACAACTGAGTGATAGACCGGATCGATGCCTGACCCTATTTTTCTGTGCTAAGCTAGGTAAAACACACGACACATGGTTAAAAGTCACTTCG
Organism: Tylopilus cervinicoccineus; assembly: GCA_038094635.1. NCBI lineage: Eukaryota > Fungi > Basidiomycota > Agaricomycetes > Boletales > Boletaceae > Tylopilus > Tylopilus cervinicoccineus. The sequence goes on from JBBPUK010000204.1 coordinate 5,733, forward strand.
CAGCTATACACCACCAGATAGCCAACGTCGGGTACGCGTCATCTCGACCCCCGATGCATCTGCAAATGAAAGCGCACTCGGCTTCCGACAACGCGCTGCGATTGCCTCAATTCGAGAGATTTTTATATTTGCATTGCATTGGGCATCCCTCGCACGGTAGGCTGTCTGAATGATTTCATACACCAGTTTTTCGAGCGTGAGATGTGCCGAGCGTTCGACATCCTGAACCAATGTCCATCGATCGACGAATGGCACCGGGAGTCAGTCGGACGGAACACAAGAGGTGGAATGGCAGTGAATTTACCGTGGCGATCTGCTGGACGATCGCTGCATAGTCCACCTCTCCTCCGGCTTTACCCTCTACCTCAACATCGCCGCGGGTGGACTCGAAGAACGTAATATCTGTGATGATACGTTGTTTGGAAAGACGTTCAGGGGGGTTGACGCCGATGAGGACAGGGAGGACCATGTCCGTCACACGAACGATCGCGCCCGCCTTGGAACATGAAGCAGCCCCCGATTGCGATAGAGTCCAGTCGGACGCGGACGTGGTGAGCTCGACTTCAAAGCCGCCGGCGAGGAGGATTTGTTTCGGGAGCGAGAGGACGACGCGGATGGCATGTACCACTTTGTGGACGACATCCGGTGCATCTCTTCCCGTCGCATCTCTCACGAACTCAAACGCTGCGTCTGTCACGTCTTCCACGAGCGCCCTGGGGCCTGCATACCCCTTCTCCGTCCTCGAATCGACACGTCTCTCCACTGCTTTAGCGAGATGGCCATAATGTAACGAATCAGTGACGTCGTCAGATCGCCCAGCAGCGTTGAGGTACAGAGGAGTGAGGTGTAGATGGAGAGAGAGCTGGATGGGTTGTGGGCGAATTCGGTGCCAGTGATCTGACTCGATGGTGGCAGCAAGACGGAGACCAGAGAGGGAGACAACGTCGGTGTCGATAAGAGGAGATGACATGCCGTGCTACAAGACCGGTAGGTCGATTATATTTGGTCAAGGAGGTACATTGGATAGTAGGCACACTCGCTCAGGCTACAAACGAATCTACCGACATTGTCAAGGTGGAGGGACATCAATGGGGTTTCAATTCTCAACTTCGGACACATCATTGGCTATTTCAACTTAAAACATCCATTCATACACCTTGAGAGGCTCAGGGTCTGATTGAGCATCTTCTCTGACGATGAGCACCAGTTTCCAGAGATGCTCGAAGGAAGTGAGACAACAGATGTGTGGGGCTATCCCTCAACGTCTTCATGAAGCGAAGCAAGGTGCACATCGCAAGAGGACTATGGGAAGATGCCATAGAAAGGTACATTATTTCTGTCACACACAGTTTAGATGTTGTTCACAAAGGATCGATCTCTCATTTTCAAAGGCCTATGATACAGTTTTGATGCAGTGGGCAAAGGTAACTCTGACAGATAAGGCGTGGAGGACGCCTTGCAGCCGACTTATTAATCTTTCCATTGAGGTGTGTCATGACATTAACATTTAGTTTGAAGTTCAAAGTCCCGCGTTGTATTGTTTATCAAACTTCGTGTGAACATCTAGAAACCCTCAACTATACCAAGATGCAACCGAATGGTCCCATGACATGGTGAGCAACTCGGGACAAGGGGAAAATGCTAAGGTGTTATGCTAACCTTTCCCACAAGTGGGAGTACAACAAACCTCTCTTTGATAAAGCCACGCGCATCGCAGTATACGAGCTCGAGGTTGACAAACTCTGAAAGTTCTGCAAGATCGTTCGGGATCTCGGGTTTCATTTGGCATGGGGTGATACATGCTGTATCAACAAAGTTGATCCTATCGTGCTCCAAGAAGCCCTGGCAGTAATGCTCCAGTGGTGCATGCAGAGAGCCTGACTACAGTTCAGGTTGAAGAGATCACCCCGCAGATAGTGGATAAGCTGGTGAAGTGCGTATGCACGGCGGATGTGCTGTGACATACATCAACAAACTATTTATAGGTTGTTTCCGGCCGGGTTCGGCATTCAATATTCAAACAGTGGTTCAGCGCTTCCTCTGGTCATTAGATGGACCCATAACATCTTCTGCCTGGAACCACGGATTCTATTGGGCGCAGGATTTATGTGGTCGTCATGAAGAGGTACTTGGTCTGCGAAGTGGGATGATGGAAGCCCTCGCAATTCAGGGGGAGCTTCGTCCAAGGGCCCGACAGGCATGGAGTCAATGACTCTCGTGTCGTAGTCCGTATCAATTGCAGCGTGGGACCTCGACCGCAAGGACAAAGAAGACACGAATTCCTGTGAGCATGCATGAATTGTTCGATGCATCCATCACAGCAGAGCATGGGTTCCTGTCGGAGGGGAGTAGTGGAACGGAAAGGAGGCTGACTGGCCTGTATGGACAGTTGGTGGATGCTGGAAATTTGACCTGTGGAGCACGAAGATAGTCGGAGGTGAAAACACTGAACTTGGGCAAGTCCATGTCAACAGAGAAGAGACGGACAGTTCACTGACATATCATATCTTTGCCCTGCTAAAAAATCTGGAAAACCGATATCAGTGATAATGAGCATAGGAGACAAGTGGGTGTGTACATAGCTCGTGGAAGTCCTCAACAAAATTCGTGGGCTAGATGTTTGGCCACGACGATGAAGCTATTTCGTGAGACAGGGGACACATTGTCAAGCTGGTAGGAAGCTGCTCATATACTTATCTTTGTGGGGGGAGGAGGAGTGATTCGTGGGTAATTTCGGTTCTAAGAAAGATAGCCAACCTGAGGTCACCGGTCACCTTTATAAGGAGTCTATATCGGCAATGAGTACCGAAGTCCGACGGACCACTGCACTGCCAAGTCTACTATATTGTAGCGCCAGACGACTATGCCGTCGACAACATCCGGTGCGTCTAAACAAGATGGAGTAGTCAGTGCTGATGCTAAATGAGGCCGTTGGACAAGAACAAAGTAACTTGGCAGCAATCGAAATCGACGTCGGAGGCCAGATATGTGCAGTGGCGTTCTCAGCGAACAGCAAGCATATCATGAGCGGTGGTGATGGAGAAATTCAGATATGGCGTGCGGACAATGGCAAAGAAGTCGCAACGATGAAAGCGACGGCTATCCGGTGTCTCGCTGTGTCTAAGGATGGTCAATACATCGCAGCGGGGACATGCGAAGGAGAAGTGTTCGTCTGGGATGCGCAGACACACGAGCAGCTGTTCAAGCACGCAGAGGCTCCCTCCGAGTCTGCCGACATCAACGACGTCGATTTCTCACCGGATTCGTTGCGTCTCGTCTCATCCTCGGATAGCGGCACAGCTTCTGTTTGGGATATTGCAACTTGCCAGCGGGTACAAACGCTCGACCACGAGAGCTGTGTGACCGCCGCAAAATACTCACTGCAGGGCGATCACATCGCGACAGCCACTTATTATGGGTCCATTCGAGTCTACGATAGCAAGAATGGCCGGTTACTTGTGAACATTCATGCAAGAGTCACATTCTCGCACAACACTGGTCTGCGCTGGTCCAACCGCCACCTCTTTGTCGTATCTGAAGGAAAAATTAAGCAATTCGAAGCATCTACCGGGTCACTAGTCTCACAGTGGGCAGTTCCTGACAGCAACGGCTCCTTGTGCATTGCTGTGCCCAAGTACGGAGAAGTCATTGCATGCTCTACAAAACGTACCATCTGGTTTTGGGATATGTCAACACACACCCAACTCTCGCCCATCTGTCACCCTGAAGACATTCGTTCCATCGCACTCTCTTCGGACAACCAGTTTATTGCAATTGGTGGTGAGCATGGCAAAACTACCATCCACAGACTATCCTGCATCACTGTAAGTTTTGCTTCGTTTTGTTCAATTATTCCGTCTGTGAAGTTCTCCATTGCATCCCATCCGTTCGACTCATTACTCCGCACATCCCAGGAACCAGACTTTCGGATTGACGACGTTGTGCTCGATCTCTGGAAGCATGGCAAACTCGCTGATGCGGATGTCCTGTTGACTACAGCCATTTCTGAATCACAGGTCCCAATTCAGCATGTACTTGCTAGTCGGGCTCTCGTCAGAGCACATTTTGGAAAGTGGGATGTTGCGATCATCGATGCCACAGAGGTGTCTCTTGTCCTAGTTTCATTTTTGTTGGCGCTGATGTTAATCTACACAAAGTCTATCAAAATTCATCCGTCTGTCATTGGTTACATTGCGAAAAGTATAGCGCTCGTTGGAAACGGGGAAAAGCATAAGGCATATCGCATGTGCGACGTCGCTTTGTGGCGTTTCCATTCAACTCATATCTCCTTCCTGCTTTTAATCAAAGTATGTGTCCCATGCGCTCGACCTTGGTCGATTTCATTTGCTGCTTAGGCTATCATCGTGTTCATGGCTGGAGAGCATGATGACGCGATATCCCGTGTAGGTGACCTCATCGATACAGCGCCATTCGACTCGATATGCCACGTGGTTCAGGTACATACTGTGCTACCACCCAACTATTGATTACATAGTTAACAGGGATATATGCACTTTCGCCTTGGAAACTTGCGCATGGAGAATGGTGACTACAAGGGTGCGATAAAATTGTTTGAGCATGCACAAAATCAAGTACGACCACAGTCGAGTCAAGCTCTCTTGATGGTCTCCCTAGTAAGTTTTCTGATGACTACGTTGCAGTACACTGAAATCGCTCGTAATCTTATATAGATATCTGGGTGGAAATTCAACGATCTTGACATCATGAGTCGACAGCGTCTTTCTGAAGCCTGGTATGCTGCAGGTCACGTCAAGGAAGCAGGCGAGTCTTTACTAGACATAGTAAATACTGCCGACAAAGACTTGACACGACCCATCACAACCTGGGTTTCTGGCGAGTGAGGTTACCTTGATTTTCTCTCATGCATTAACATTCACCAGATTTTCTGCATCAATGTCTTTCCACTCCCGAGATCAAAGGCAACACGAATGTCCATTCGCCATCCTCTATGCTATTATTGAGAGAGTGGGCGAAATTAAAACTGACAGGCGGTTCATCGAGAGACGCTCTAGTTTCTGCTCTCAATGTAAGTAATTCCTTTTACTCCAGTGACCCCATGGGCTTGACATTCCGTTCTTCTTGAGTTCACTGCGCCGAGATCCACAATATACCAGGCTCTCTGTGAACAGCTCGAGACGACCAATCACATACCTGATGCAATTGAATGTTTCGACCAAATGAACATGGAGTTGGCAGGGGACACAAACACGGACTATCAAGAGGCAAAATGGGCAGTGGGTGAGTGGTTGCGCATACCATCACATGCACCGTTCACATGGCGGATCTCCTTCAGACTTTAGGCAGCGTTGTGCTCGAAAGCTAGAACAGCTTGGAGATATCGCAAGAGATACTCATCAACATGATGAAGCCATCATTAAATATTCGGCGGTGTTGTCACTCGACCCGATCGCTCCACAAAACATATTAATGAAGCGAAGTAAGGCATATATGGCAAAGGAGTTATGGGTGGACGCCATAGATGATACGACCAAGGTATGTGATCTCCGGCCCATGAAGCTCGCATGATATGCACAAAGGATGGTCAGGCAACATCATTCGAGCCCTCGTTCTCATGGGGTTATAAGAAGGTATTAACGGAGTGGGCAAAAGCAAATCTGACAGACGGAGCGTGGAGGAGCGCCTTGAAAACTGCTCACAGCGTATGCGCGTTCCTAGTCAGAGATGTTGTAAAGCTAACTTTTATTTGAAGTTCAGAGTCTCACGCTTCCCCATTTATCAGGCACTATGTGAACGTCTCGCAACTCTTGACCTTGTCCCAGACGCTGCTGAGTGTTTCCGCGAGATGGTAAGCAACTTCTCACAGGGGACACACACTGAGCAGGCCAAGTGGATGATCAGTGAGTGGTTGTGTAGTGTGCATACAGGTAACACCTACATATATCAATGTCCTCTATCAGATTTTAGATCCCGGTGTGGAAAAAGGCTAGAGGAGCTTGGAGACTATGTGATGAGCGCTCAGAAATATGATGAAGCTATCTCTCACTACTCCGCTGCACTATCTCTCGGTCTAGTCAATCCACAAGACATATTTTTGAAGCGTAGTAAGGTGTACGTGGAAATGAGATTATTGGATAACGCTATAGAAGATGCAAATGAGGTACTGGTCTTCATCTTGAATATACGCGGATCCTGTCGATGACATCGTTGTTAGGCAATCGTGCTAGATCCATCCTCTCCACTGGGTTATGAGAAGAAGCACGCAGCGCTACACAATGCAGGACGCCATGGAGATGCCATAAGTACATATGAGATGATGCTGTCGAAGATATCGCAGTCGACTGACCCACAAATTCGTGGTGAGTGTATCAATATCGTGACAACATTTACCTGTTGATCTTGTCTCGTAGCGCGTTATCTGGAGTATATCAATCCACAACAGACCAAGACAGCTATCCACGCTGTTATCGACAATGTCGTTCGTGAACTCCCACTCGTGCTCATTAACACTTATTCTGGTCATCTCCTGGACAAGTCTAGACAAGCGAGTTCATTCGAATCACAACCGATTTTTCTGGAGTTGATCTCTTCCATGACCACTCACATCGACCATGCACGCATTGAGCGTGAAGTTGCAGAGTACTATCGGTATGCCACGTTTTCGCACAAGTGGCAGGACGACGAACCACTATTCGAGAAAGTCACGCGCGTCATGATATATGAGCTCGAGGAGTCTTTTACCCACCATAAACTCCAGATGTTCTGCAAGACCGTGAAGGACCTCGGGTTCAATTGGGCATGGAGTGATACATGTTGTATCAACAAAGCCGATCATTTTGTTCTCCAAGAGGCCCTGGTCGCAATGTTCAAGTGGTACGAGGGCTCCGCCGTGACGATCGTGTCGCTCCATGGCGTCCGCTTCCCGGCGAAGCATGGTGATCTGATGAGGAACATATGGAATACCCGGGCTTGGACCTTGCAGGAATATCATGCTTCGCAGGTCGTTCGATTCTACACCGAGGATTGGAAGCCATATTTGAACCCTGATATTCCCAATCACAAGGAGTCGCCTGAGATCATTGCAGAGATGGAGGAGGCAACTGGTGTATCGGCGCGAGCGTTGATGGCCCTTCGACCGGGTTTGGATGACATTCGCGAGAAGCTTCGTCTGGCGTCGACACGTAAGACGACAAGGATCGAGGATTCAGCTTACTCGCTGCTCGGAATATTCTCAATGTCCTTGCCTATTGTGTATGGTGAAGGGGACAAGGCACTCGGGAAGTTCCTAGCACAGTTACTCACGAGCTCCGGCGATACGTGTATTCTCTCGTGGACAGGGCAATCTGGGAGCTTCAACAGTTGCCTCCCTGCGAAAATTACTGTGTTCGACCAACTGCCAAGAACACACATCCCACTGGCCCTCGAACGTGTCGAAATAGACAAGAGAACCACCAGATTTCGTAGCCCTTCACTCGGTTCCCCCTCGATTATGGAATTGCATGATCGGCTTCATGATCTTCCTGTGCCGTCATTCGCAGGTCAGCGGATGAAGCTTCCGTGCATGGTCTTCAAACTCGGGCCATTATCAACTTCCCCAAGTAGGTCGGGGCATATCTTCCGTGCACAAACGTCTTTACTCGGGGTTGTGGAAATCACGACTGACGAGGACCTCTCTCGGTTCGGTTCACTGTACCTCATTCATCCGTGGATCGACTTCCTTCTCGACAGACAGCCTGTCGGGAGTGTAGCAGAACCACTATTTGAGGACAATATGGATGACCATATTTTCATAAGCGGGTTACCGTCGCCGTTTGGCCCCTCTGATATCATTCCCCCAGCCCCGCAAACACGAATGTCGAGGCGCTTTCCTCGATTCCGGCTGTCGTTTGGTACACAGAACACTGTGCGCCATCTAGACGCAGCATCTCTGCAGCCCCCTTCCACGTTAGCGCAGACGGATAAACAGATCCGAGCGCTGCAAATCCTCGCTCGACTGGGTCAGCCCTTCAGCGCGCTGTTACTTACACCCCACGTCGGCAAAGTAGCAGCGTACAGGAGGGTGGCTGCGGAGAGTTTAATCACTGTTCAGGTAGAGGAGATCACGCAAGCAGTATTGAACAAGCTGGTAGACAGCATACGTACGCTGGACGTGCTATGACAACCTTCCATTATTAGTTCATGATTCTCGTATATGTCACCCATTTGCTGTATTTCCCCCCTTTTGCCATCGCTTTCGTTTGCTCTGTAGGTTTTTTGTCGTCCTTCCTCTCCCCAGAATGTTCTGCCATGCCCTTCTGGATAAGCTCTTAACAAATATCATCGAACGCACCATGTATTTCTAGCTCTGAGCTAATCATTATGGATAAAGTGTACCACTGGGCATATGAGGTGAAGATACGCTTGGCAATGGATTTAAAGCCAATGAGAAGGTGGACCGCATCTTCCGATCGAGGACAGCCTACTTTGGTTCAAATTGTCGTGGCCCCAAATCCTGACATGATCTGACTGGGCGTTTTCTAGATACCATGAATGGGGTAGGCAAATCCGATCGATACACCGACCTCCAATTCTCTAGGCCGACCTACCGTTTCCCAATGCCCACTGGCAATTGAACTTCTCGGACTGGGCATGGACAACCGCTGCCATACGAATGTTAAGCATTGATATTGAACCATGAGACAACCATCATTTGCGGCCTTGAAACATACCATCTGAATCAACTAGATAGAGATGGGTGACCAAGGCCCGACTCAAGCAGGATCCAGTCTGCAGATCTATCTCGAAAAGTGCGTGTGTTGCTCCCATCAGCAGACACAAACGACTATAAAAAAAGTCGGAGACACGTTTGGCAGCTCCTCTTGACAATCCTAATGTGTTGGTTCTGATCTGAGTAACTTGGCTGTCTCGAGCACGAAGGTATCCCTTGTGATGCATAGCATTGAATAGAAAAGCGAAGGAACGGAGAACAAATAAACAAACTGGAAAGCCGGAAGTGACGGATGAAGTACATGCCACGCGACTCGGGTACGTCGAGGCCTGCAATCGGACTGCAGCGCAATGCTTGACCATCTAGCGGGAGACAGAAAAATAGCCAGGAGGCGTGCAAATGGCTATTGGGAAAGCACAGCTCACTAAGGACAGGGCCAGGAACATGTCCATTCAACACCCTGTTCCGTGCCGAATGGCAAGATACCATGGCAGATATGAGCTATCTCGGCATAGACATGGAAAACTGTGGAAAAAATGTCTTTTCTTCATGCAGAGAGTGGGCA